>JAIUZE010066758.1:0-39647 GCA_022085475.1 Heliosperma pusillum
TTTTGAAAACCGATTCTTATCCTTGATACTTTTGTTTTCTACTCTCAAGTTTCGAGGACGAAACTTTTTAAAATGTGGGGTGATTGTAACACCCGCAAATGTACCCTATTTTTCTAGTAAAAATATTTTACGGATACTTTTCAGCAAATTTTAGTTTTAATTTAGAATTTAATGTTCCGAGTCGAATTTAGAATTTTCGAGTTCGTATTTGGAATTTCCGCGAGATTCCATGTGAATCCCGTCTTAAGGCGACTTTGACTTTTTCTTGACTTTTCCACTCATACTCCTTCATATACTCCCTCAAACCCTAACCTAATTCATTCCTCACAACTCAACATTTCTTCTTCCTTAAGAAAACCAAAACCCTGCCTCCATTTTTTATCCAAGCTTAGATTCGTCATAACTCATTCGTTTCTTACTCAAATTCACGTAAGTTCGTCTTATTCTTCCCCTCTTAGCTTCCTCTATCCGTATTGGTAATAAAATTACCGTCTTTCTCGCTTTTTAAATTATCCGTCTTTCTTAAGGTGAATGATATTCATCTTTTATTATCTAATTGTATGTAGGTGGAGACTAGGAAGGTTTAGAAATCAATTGAAGACGCGAAAAGTTAACGGTGAAGGATTACTCGATATCATTTACATGTTTTATGTGTTTTCTAGGCTAGTAATCGTATTTAGATTATGGTTAGTATGCTTAGGACTTGGGTTGTTGTTAATGGATGTTGTTAGTTGTTAATTGATATGAGAATTGATGGTTTGTGATGATAAATGAGGATTTTTGTTGTTGGTAACTTGTTGGGATTTGATCGTTCCTCAATCCCGTGTGGGACGTTGGCTGCGTCGTGGGACGCAGGCTGCGTCGTGGTGGCGCAGGCTGCGTTGCGCGCGGCCGACTGCAGTTTTCCTGCACTGACCCCTTTTCGTAAAATGATCATATCGCCTTCGTTACTGGCTTGTTTTGGGCGTGTGACATCCCGTTGGAACCGTAAGAGGATAAGCTATCATCTCCATTTGGAATTTCTGCATTTTCATGTCTAGAACTCTAGTTATGACCGTTTGAAGTGGACCCTTGTTTTAGTTGGTTGCAAAACAACGTTGTTTTGGAGAGGTGATCTATGTTTTTATTCATTATGCTTCATAAACTTGTTCTAATGCTTATGTATCATGTATTGATTCATTTTTATCATAGTTAAGTTTATAAAATTCCCTATTCTCATGTTTTGTGACGGTTTTTGATAAGTCCCACTTTGAGTCGGTTTTTACAAATGTTACGGTTTGAGCACTATTTTGTCTTGTGCTTTGTGCTCTCATTCCCTTGGCTACCTCCACGTTCGTAAGGCTGGAATGTCGGAACAGGGAGGTATCCTACTGCTTAATTGCATGTGTTAGTGGGCATACGACGACATTGTTGGGAGGCGAACGCTATGCGTTGATCGACCCGGCCGTCAAATGTTGTGTAATTGCGAGGTGGTGTTATTTGCATGTAGCGTACAGTTGTTATGTGACTTGAGCTCTTTCCGCCTCTTTGTGAATTATCGACCGAATTTGGGTGGTGGGGGTACTCGGCGTTAAATGATTGACCGAGTCTTGGATTGGTGAATGTCATCGCAGGCGAACGGAAAATGGTTTTATTCTGAGAGTTGGCCAGGGTTAGACTAGGGACCGGTATTTATATCGCGTTTTGGATTTAAACAGGAGGAATTAGTTACATATACGAAATGTCATCGTGTTTGCGTTCGGGAAAATAATTATCTCGTGGATGCCTGTATTATATTGCTTATGTCCCACGTGCTAGCTGCGTTTCATTACGTGAGACGATATGTCGTCTTTGGTCGTTATTTTGGATGCGTGATTACATGATTGATTATTCATGATCATTGCATGACTTGGCATGGTTTGTTTGTCGAGTCTCAATCTTATCATACTTATACCGCTAACGGTGAGATGTAAGCCCTAGTGAGCGTATTCGGTTGCCTAAGAGTGTCTTCCCCGAGTCTTTGTATAACCTGATGGATTCGGATTTGTATTACATATACTCTTATCATTATATATTGAATTGCCTATCTATTCTTATCGTATTTCACATGTATATCTATATATGCATGCTTATCTTTTGTATTTCCTTTTATGTACGTTTAATGTGATATGGCTGGGAGAACCAGGAGTTACTCCCCACTGATTGTGGCGTTCATGTTTTTCATGGATGAACAGGTTGCTTGCATGGTTGGCTTTTTGCTTATGCTATTTTGGGTTCGGGTGTGAGCTAGCGGGCGTTGTCCCTGGAAGATTCACCTCTAGTCGTTAATTAGCTAGTTTGCTAATCACTTTGACATTGTTAACTTTTTGAGAGACTACGTCTCTTATCTTATAGTATTTTGTTTTCGGTTTGTAATTTGACTCTCCTCGTATACTTATCTTGCATGTATAAAAGTTTTTAAAAATACCGTATTTCCGCTTATTATATGACATGCTTGTATGTTTTATTTCCGCATTCGCGAGGGTTGTCACAATTATTGCAAATAAAATGGAAACTGGGATAGTAGTTAACTGTGTGGCGTGATCTTGTGTTGTAAGTTGGATATTTACGTGTCCTAAGATATTAAGAACAAGTGATTACCAATATACTTGAAGGAATTCTTGTTGGTATGTGAATTCAGTAAAGAGGCATGAGATTATGATTAATGGTGAAAAGAGGATGTAATGTCGCGAGAAGTCAAAAGAGGATATGTGGCTTATATACAATTGTTCACCAAAGAGCAAATGGATATAATATTTGTGATGAAATTAAGGATATGATTAAGGATACGTATTTTATGGAAAAGTAATAGACATGACCAATGGAACTTAAGTGAAAGATAGAAGTCTGACATAACATGATATGGATTGTGATTCTTGAGGAACACTTGGCTATTTGAGGTAAACGTTATAACAATCTGTAAAGAGTTTTCGTAGTTGTTGGAGGCTTGTAGCATGTGAAGAAATAAGGTTTTAAGTAAGTTATACTGAGAAGAATGTTATCAATTATGGAAATTGACCAATGCAGAAAATCTAAGGGTGAATTTTCGGGGAAACCTTATTGGCCCATTAGTGTTTTGACGTCAATAGAGAATGCTAAAAATTAGTAGAGTATGTGTTGGTTTTAATGATCAATAATGGATTTGAGATATACCATAGTTTGTGGATGTGAGATGATGGATAAATGAATTGTGAAGTTCTCGAATAACGGTTAATTAAGGCCGCTAAATTAATTTTATAATGTGATACATGGAGTTCTCAAATAACTATTTTAGTTAAATATTTAGTTACGAGGACGTAACGTTCTTTAAGGGAGATGAGATGTAACACCTACGTCTTTGCCTCGCATATTAAGGAATGAGGTTATACTTGTTGCTCCTAGAGGGATGTTTTAAACTTCGAGGACGAAGTTTGTTTTTAAGGAGAGTAGATTGTAAAACCCGTAAAATCCGTCAAAAAAAAATAATAAAACAAATTATAATAAAGTGTTTTAAGAGGCTAAAATCAATATGAGATAAAATGGAAAATTTGGTAACATTACAATTACCGCTAGTCGCTTAATTTAATAATAAATATCATCGTCAAACATTAAGGATAAATAATAATAAAATGCATTAAAATTCACCCATGATAAAATGAGAAAAGGACATACATAATCGTTGTGTCGATAATTGGTAAAATAAGATTGCATTTGGAGGTTGTATAAAACACCGTCGCGTGCATCATTTTCCATCGCGCAAAACCCGTCTCAACGCCACCTTAGGCGAGATTGCAAGCAGCCATAATAAATCCTTTGGACAACCCTAAGCATACCAAGAAAATGGACCAATGCATGAGACACTCATGTTTCCCCTTTGTCCCCCATGCTCATGCCACTCCCCTAAGCATACCAACCCTATGCCTCCTTTTTATTTTTCCAACCCTTTTCTTCAAAACTCCATTTAATCACATACAACCTTCCCATCAGATGTTCCATTCATTCAAACACAAAAAAAAATAGAAAGAGAGATGGATTAGAGAGAGAAACCGAAAAGACGAAGAAGAAGAAGAAGAAGAAGAAGAAGAAGAAGAAGAAGAAGAAGAAGAAGAAGGAGGGAGCATAAGGAGGACGATCTAGCCTTAGCACCAAGATCTTCACTTGGTGAGAATGTCTAAACCACCATTTTATGTTTATTAACCTTATGAACACCTATTCATTTTTTTTAAATCATAGAACAATAATTAAACAAGTTTCCATTCATGCATGCATAGATCTAAGCAAGTAACAACCATTAAAGTATCAAAATCCGTAGCTTGATAATGAACAGAATATTAATCAGCCTTAAACTCGTTATTTTAATGTGAAATTAATAATTATTGTAACTTATGATGTTATTAAACTTCTCACAAAATTTCGTAGTCATGTCATGCATCGTTTTAAAATTAAAAATAGATTAGTAAAACTTGTTTCTGGGGAAGTCGGGATTGCATGTCTCACTTAATGAGTTATAAAAGTATATCTATTGAACGATTTAATGTCTCATATTTTACCATGGTCATATAATTTGAATTTAAATCATGTTAGGCTCTGGAATAAACTCATTTCATTTTGTTAAGACGGAGTTATGCATTGTTACCTTTGATGACTCGAAATCCGATACATTCTGAAAAATATGATTTTGGGTATCTTAAACTCAGTTTTAGACTTCAACCTACAATTACTTAAAGTTATTATACTCATAAAGGAATCTACACATACTTTGGGTATCTTAAACTGACCATGTTTTCAATTTATTATGATTTTTACAAGTTCGCTCTGTGATCTGGAAAAAGCGAGATTAATGAGTGTAATAGTTTTACTAGTGAAAACTTGTCATCTTCATAAAAGGCTTTTGAAATTATACTTACTAACATTTTTAACATCCCACCTTTTAATAGGTTAAACTACTAGGAAACTAGACCACTCTAAACTTTTGAATCTTGTCGTTACGATTTGTTAAAAACATTTCCCACCTAATAACATATTAAGACTCGTTTTTGGACAGATTTTGTTAAACTGTAAATTAGTACAACTTAGAGACGTGTTTTGGCTTTGACCCTATGAATATTTAACTTAGAGAACATCTCAAGGAATCCAACCCCACCGACCACTTATCAAAATGATTAATAACGAGAGAGATATGGCAATTTAAAGTTTCTGTTTCTGACTGAAAAATCGTGAAGGGTAGTTAGGTTAATATAACTTGCTTAATCTCATTGCATGTATGCTTATTGACTAAACCAAACAAGAAATGAATTAATAAATCATTCATATACATTCTGGTCTTATGCTAAATCATATTGATAGACTACAGAGCGGGATGAGCTGGTTAACGGAACTTAACATAATGAAAACCGTATAATTCAAGTAATGTAAAACAAGAAAGTTAAGAACTGACTTGGATGCATTAGTAATCGATATTTTATACATATTGTAGACTCGGAATTTGTAGAAGAGGCGTTGTAACCGTTCCCTAAGCAACCTTGTGAGGTAAGGGAAAACACTAATCCGTACACTATTCTTGAACTATTGAGTATTGTTTCGAATGTTGTAATATTTAATATGCTTGTAATGATTGTTGTTATTAGTTGGAATTATTGTGATAAAGTTAATATTGAAGATGATTGTTGTTGTCCAATCTCTTGAAAATTGAATCGTGTTTGAAATGGAATGAAGGACTTATGATTTTTAATTAAGAGCTTGGAAAACCAAAACCGTTTGATCTTTTGTACAAGTTTTGGAAATGTTTAATTTCAAGAAAATGGATTTAATTGTTTAGAAAGGTTTTGATATTGGTTCTGAAACGGTTTTGGTAGAGGGGTAGGTTGTCCCAAAGAAGGGACCTCCTATACTGAGCTTTTGATGGGGGTTAGTTGATCGAGACCCCGTCCTCTTATCTTCCTCCTCGGGGTTGGCCCTTGGAGGAGTGTGGACACTCGAGATGTTTGGACAGTTTAGTACATGGTTAGGGGAACCTCGTCTAATCCAGACTAGGGCGAGGGGACCCTCTCCATACGGCCTCTATCCAAGTATACCGATAATGGAAACTTATTGAAAGAAATGTTTTCTTTCAAATGAAAATGTATTGGAAGAAATGTGATTTTGAAATAGTTGGAAACTTATCGAAAGATATGTTTTCTTTCAAATGGAAAAGGTATTGGAAGGAATGTGATTTGAAAAATTTGGAAACACTCATGATTTCTTCCTGACTATATGAAATACCACATGTTGTTACTGAAAATTATTATATATCATACATTGTTTTGAAAATGTAATTCAAGTTAGTATTCTACAATTTACCAATTCTTCTTTTCGGATTGTATACCTTACTCAACATTATTGTTGACCCTTCTTTTGTTTTGTCCTTGTTTGGACTTGCGATGACCACAAACTGTGTGAGCAGATCGTATGACAGGTACTTGTGGAAAGTAGAGTCGAGAACCCTTGGGGAGAGTGCGCTATCATGAAATATTTGAAGTTTGAACTTTAAAAACATTTGAAGGTTTTCGAGACTTATAACTTTGATTTGCTTTCGCTAAATTTGGAATGTTGTAATCGGATTTTAACACCTTGGTTTTCATTCATATGGAATTTTATCCTTTTTGCTTTTAAATCATGGCTCTAACACCACATTTGATTACATTGTGGCACACCCATTATCCTATTTTAAATGAAATTGGAATTTTTAAACTAAGAGGATATTGAGGGTGTTACATGAACATATAAGCATGTAATTCATGACAAGGTTAATACTTTATCCCACATAACATTCCCATAAAGCATCCAACAACATGAAATTGTCCTAATCATTAATATTTGGTTACTAATTTATGATTTAAAACACATAAAGATTTGATATCGAGTAACCCGTCAACATTACCTCGATTAGCACTTCCAATCTTCGATTCCCAAGCTAGTCATCAACCAACACGAATTCCTTGACCCAAAATCTTCAAAATAAATCTTTTTCCGACAAATAACAAGACTAGAAGGAATCACCGAAATGAAGGCAAAAGTGACTTAAAAGAGAAAACATGCTAAATGTGACACTAAACATGTGCTAAAATCATGTGAGATATTTTATAGTCTAAATATGAATATAAAATGTCATTACGTAAGTTTATAATACAAACAAACCATACAAACAATTACAGGTGAAGAACTAGGGAAGAAAAGGAGAAAGAAAGGTCAGGGGGTCCCAGTCGGTCAGAGGGACAGGCGGCCGGGTACCCGGCTGGGCACCACACCTAACCGAACAAGAACAAACAACATGCAGGGTCTCCCAACCAGTGAGTGTGACCGGCGGCCAGGTGGCCAGATGGGGCACGCGCAACAGAAATATCAACATTTTGATACAGGGTGTTCCTAGCCGGTCAGGGGGGCGGCAGGTGGGTACCCGGCTGGGACACCCATTACTCCAAAAATCACCAAATTTTATCAATTTTGAATCAGGGAACTCCTAGCCGGTTGGGGGCGGCGGCCGGTCACCCGGCTGGGGGACACTGTACGCGAAACAGCCTTCAATTAACAACAAACTCAAATCCAATTTTATCCAATCATCTTTAACAATATTAATCATTACTAAACCACATTGAATGCCTCATATGAGTATCAAATCATTACATCCCATCATTTAAAGCATCATGAGACTTCACTTTTACACAAAAATTAAGGAAATGAATTGGACCACACAAAACACACTACACCACATATAAATGAATTTAGACAACACAAAACACACAACCCCACATCCAAAAAGAGAAAGAGGGAAGAAAACCCGACTTACCTAATAAGGAAAGAGGGAAAAAATGACCGACTAGGAGGGAGTATATATTATTATACTTTGTATTACATTAGTTGGATCTAAAAGTGATCCGACCCGAAAATGATACTTAATAATCACTAAAGATTTCTATCGAATTAAATTAAATGAACGAAAGAAAAAAAATGAGCATTCCCGAAATAACGTGACTTAATTTCGGGTCGGATCAGTTTCAGGTTAGTGATTATAACCAATACCTGAAACAGATCGAAAATGACCCGATTCGAGAATCCCCCAATCCAAAAACGCCCTAACTCGCGCGATATATAATCTCATCCGCTTGACCCGGAAATGATCGACTACCCTCCCCGACCCAAACTATACCGATAAAGTTACAAACCCGCCGAATCTAACCCGATCGGAATCTGACCCAAACCCGATCTGATCCGATTATTGATCAGATTAGCGAGGTATGTATATATATATATATATATATATATATATATATATATATATATATATTGTGTCAGACAAGTGGGAGATTGTTGGAGTAGGTGTCCTCCACAATAGTGCGCCACATAATAAATCTTATTATGGAATATAATTGGGATAATTATTGACTATATATATGATTAGTCAGTTGATTAACGTAAATCAATAACGGTTGGCGAACTAGAGTTTGACGTTATTGTCGTTTGACGGCGGTGATCAACTGATCCCTTTCGGTCACACCTAAAGGATGAAATCCAAATAGTAACTAATTATTTGTATACGATACAGTTAATTAGTACATTACATATATTCGATATGTACGAGAGTTAATTGTTAGAAATTGAGTTAAGAACTCAAATTCGATTAAGTTTATTTTTCAATTATGCGATAATTGACTAATAAATTTATATCTTATTTTAATACGATTAAATAAGATTTAACTTAGTAATTAATCGTTAAATTACTAAATTAGTTGAGGTTTTGAGATAGAGGTAATTAGTTAATTATATTTACAAGGAGTTGTAAAATAAATTAACTTAGCATTGTGGGACCCATTATATATTGATATAATGGTAAAATATTACTTAAAATGTTAAGTACATATTATTTATTTAATTGAGTCATATAATTGTTATATGATCAAATTAACACTTAATTATACAAGATAATTAACCATATGATCAATAAGTATTTGTGAGACAAATATCAAAAATCAAAATGGACCTAACTAGGCCAAGAGGGCCGGTTTTGAAGTAGTTACAAGGGTGATGATTTTTGTTCATGTTTACACTCCTTAGTTACCTTTTGAAGGTGACATAACAAGTTGAATATAATCATCATCCTTTCTACAACACTCCACTCAATGCATGTGACCAAAATTGAACAAAAAATAGTCCAAATGTGGACTAAATCATCCGGCCAAATGGCCTTTAAAATGGGCATTGTGTTCATTTTTTACTTACTTCATTTTGTGCAATTGTCATACTTCTCTCTAAAACTCTTCTTCTCACTATAAACTCTCAAATACTAATATTTACTAAGTATTACTAGTGTAGTAATATAGTCATAATATTAGTAGAATAATATCTATCTTATTATCTAGTTAATAATAAGGGTAGATTATTTGGGTTAATCTTGGTGCAACTTAGAGGAGATCTTCTTCTTTGGAGATTGTTTGTGTTCATCCATATTATTAGCTCAAGAACAACAAGAAGGTGTTCTTGTTGTGCCCATATTATTTCCATATCAATGTGAGGAAATTTCTTCTTTTATATAAATGTCTTTATATTTGCATGCATCTTACATAGATCATTATAAACTAAATTAATAAGTAATTTAGTAAATAATTTGAGGAGTCTAATTAAGGTCTATGGACTTTCAATTAATAGTCTTTTCACCTTGATCTGTTATGTTCTGTCTACCCTCTCTAACTTTGTTCTATTGGCAATTTGGCACTCAAAATACCGGTAAGTGTGCAGATAAGATTAATTCCTTACTGTCACATTTTTTGTGAGCAGGGAATAGATCTTCGAAGTCTATTCATTGGTGTAGTAAGAATTTTCTGAGCATTCCAAAATCTGAAGGAGGTCTTGGAATTAGAAATATTAGATATGTAAATCAAGCACTATTGGGAAAGGTGGCATGGAGAATTCTCCAAGAAAAGAAGTCACTTATCAGCCAGGTATTCTATGATAGAGTTATGCTAAGCGGTGCACTGATTGAGTCCAATACCATTAAAAGGTGTACTCGAGCCTCATGGGGAAGGAGGGGTGTCATTCATGGACTAGATCTGATCATGCCGAAATTAGGCTGGAAATTTGGTGTCCATTCTACATTAAATATATGGAAAGATAAGTTATTGATGGAGAGCCCCTTCTCATATAACGTCTTTTGGATTTCAACCATCAATACTAGCTGAGCAACTAAAGGTACGGGATCTGCTTTTACAATCATAAGACTGGGATTCAGAAACTATTGAGGAGCTATTCGAACCAATCCGGGCGAATAAAAAATATGTGCCATGCCAATATGCCAATCGATGAAAGAGGATTATCTATTTTGGACAAACACCACTAATGGTATTTACTCGGTAAAAAGTGGATATGCGCTAGCTTTGAAAGCACATCTTGATAAACATGGCTCTGAGAAGGATCAAAATAGAACCTGTGAATTTTCCAAGACCTTCTATAAGAAAAGGCTTTGGAATTTGCCTATCCCGTAAAAATGGAAGATATTCCTATGGAAAGTGTTCACTAACACTCTACCGGTTCGTAGTGAATTTTAAAAGAGACAAATAAATATGGATTTTATTTGCCCTCTTTGTAATTCGCCGGAAACAATAGAGACTTGTGATCACCTATTCCGTTATTGTGAACAGACAAGGCGTATATGGGTTGTTTCTGCTCTGGGAATCTCAACAAGGAATGATCATTTTATTGGGATTGATGAATGGATTATAAACTAGCTCAAATACTTCTCAACACTAGAAGATGATTCGTCGATCATAATTAAATTCACTTGTATCCTATGAAGTATCAGTAGGTCTCCCTTGTGACGGGTCGGACCTTGAGACGGGTTTTTCCTCTAACAAAATGGGTAGAGGGAACATGTGGGGCACCCCCCATGTGCTTCCCCTTTTCCCTTAAATGGGTCATTTATGAGGGGAAGTGGTACCCGTCGCAAGCTTGTGACGGATACTGCCCGTCACAAACAAGAATTTGTGTTGAAGTATATGGCGCATTTGTAATATGGTCATCATGGAAGGAAAGCAGTACTCACCACAACTTTTTTTCCAACTATAAGAAACGGCGGAAGCTGAGCTGGCAACCAAGGCAATGTTATCTCAAAAAAGTCAAAGATTAAATGAATCCATCACCAATAAAGAAGATTCAACCATAGTGAGATAATATTAGGAATTTTTACCCGATTTACATGGTGGGAAACGATACTAGATGCAATATTACTCGGATTAAAGTGGATGCTAGTTGGTCAACTAACCTACATGCTTCCTATGGTTGGGTGGCTTATGGCTCAAACAGTACTCCTTTGTTTAAACATGCAATTAGGACAAAAGCTGAAAGTGCGCTTCTAAGCAGAAGCAATTGGTGTGCGAGGGATACTGCATTGGGCACCAATGCAAGGAGTCGAGCACTCACTCACTTGCATGTACAATCAGAGATCATTAAGGATATTGAGTCGCTGCTACCTTTCTTTCACTGTATTTGTTTTAGTTTTATCTCACGCAACCTTAACAAGCTAGCACATGAGTTAGCTAGGAGAGCGTTGATTAGTAGTATAAATAGAAATTTACAGCTGCCGAAAGAAAAAAAAAAAAAAAAAAAAAAAAAAAAAGCTTGAAGCAATTAAAGTAGCAAAATTTTGTATCGAAGTAATTGAACAATCAAATCAGAATAGACGAGTAGTACAACGAATTATCCCTTGCCTTCTTTTTGTTCTCATTGGCCTGTTTGAAAACAGTTGGACCAAAATACACAAATTCCTCAACTACAAACATCAGTGTCAAAGTTGTGGGTTCGCTTTCCTTGAAATCAGTCACTATGGTATAACAAGCTATCTGGAGACATCCAGTGGTTAGCTCTTTTTGCGCAGTATGTTCAGCTGCTCATGTATTGTAACTTCAATATATTAAACCCTCAGAGACTCGTTACAATTTCTCGGTCATTGCAATATGAAAGGATTGTCAAGACATGGACTATTTCCTTATTAATCTTAAAACATCACCAATCAAATGCAGGGAGCCGGTCACCAGAACCTAAAAAATTCAGTCAAATCTTTGATGTCAGGTTAATTTCTCTTGCTTTGTAAATACAAATGTTTGTTCTCAGATAATGGGGTAAATCGTGAAGTTAAAGAAGGTGTGTACTATGTACAATATTTACCTGAACCTTAACAGAGTGATTTTGTAGGGCATGGTCTCTCAGCCATTTGATAGCTAGGGGTAGGGTAGGGAAAACCATGCTGTTTGTGCCGGTTATTATACCCTTTTCCATTTCTTCTTTAGTTTCTTCAGGACTGATATCTGCACCCTTCGCACGTTCACCTATCATTTATAAAATATTGGTTGTCATTAGAAATTTCTTCAGTTTTTAGATCTGATACTGATGGGGATGATATGCATTTGGATCTCATCATTCAGATCTCATATTTAAATCTAGAACAGCTAAAACAGACAAATTTTTAAGGATCCAAGTAGGATCCATTGAGAATGATACTGCAGATCATGCCGGATACATCTAGATTGGTGCTCACGAATCTAAATCTTGTCCCTAAACACAATCTTGTCAACATCGGGCTCATCGTCAACCCTACTCAGCACCTATGAAGAAAATACAGCCTAGATGTCCAATGAAATGAGAAATAGACAATTCTAGTCATGATCATACCTTTTTCACCCTTGACAAGACTTTCCCAGACTTTCTGCAGCGTCAATTGCCATGATAAATCAACCTGGTTATCCAGTTGTTCAGATACTTTACTGCTGACTTTGTTATATACAGATACATTAGGAACAAAAAGCGCCTGCTTAAAGTGCACTCCTGATCATCAAATAAAGTCTCGTAAGACACTGGAATACACGTATTTTCTAGTATTTAAGTCCCAGATTCAATCAGAAGATAAAAGTAATATCGACGAACAGTTTCCACCATCAGGTCAGACCAAAATTGTAAACCTGAATAAACGATAATATGCAAGTAAACTATATACACGTGTAAGCCATGTAGCGATTTACCGTAGCTTGCGCACGTTTGCATTAACCGCGGCAGAAGCAACTGAGGATCCCTAACCGACATACAATTGAAGAGCAATATCTGCACAACAATTGATAGCTAATTAGTCAAATGATTTAGGGGTTTTCATCTGCTGGAATATCTTGCAAGCATAAATATATCTCAATGAATTAACGTTTCTTTAAGCTGGTGTATGATTAATTTGAGCATAGCTAAAGATAAGTGTCATGACCCGACCAGAAAGATATGATAGTACTTGCTAAGGAAAATACTTACACAACATAACATGGATGGACATAGTATGACATATTAGCTCCAGCAATCTCATTATATGAGCCAAAGTCTAAACAACAACATTAACTCAGAGCCTAAAGGCTCCTACAAATGGATGGGTAGTAGAGGCTCGGGCAAGCAGCCTTACATTTGTGTTAAGAAACATAAGAGGTTATTTTAGAATGACCCATAATAAAAATTGTGTCAATAATTGCATCGAATGGCTGCTGCTCCATATTAAGAAGATGTGCAGCCAACTTAGTGACCATTTTTGCTTTATTACATCATGACCCAGAACCAAAGAATACCCTTCTAAGTTGTAGTTGAACAAACAAGGACTCACTACTCAAGTACTCAATACAGAATTTTGATGAACAGCATTGAGAATCACACACCCTAACAACAATAAAAACAATAGCCAGATACCTGAGTTGAATGGCGAAAACCACTTGCCAATTCTAGAGACATACTTGAAGAAACTCCATTGTCGATTGAAGCCACTTGTTGCCCATCCTCTTTTATTGCTTGAGAAAACCATTTTGCACAAACTTCCATGCTTTCAGGACTGTGGGCTCCGTCCAGATAAAACATCAGATTTTCATAACCTTCAGCGACAATATATTGATCGGCAACAATTTGAGCCCGCCCTTGAAAACTAGCGGATGTAAGCCCTTTAATGAACTGTTCGGTCAATGAACTCTACCAAGACATAAGAAAAGACTAACTTAACATACAAGGTAAGAACAAATAAGGATATTGAACCAATTATTCAATGACACGTACCACGCTTATATGGCAAGGAATATCAACATGTCCAGTCCTCTGAAGCCATGAAGAACACAATGCCACAGCAAGACCTGCATTTACTAACTGATGTTCTCCATTGAGACCGAGTCGCGAACCATTTAGCAAGTGAGGATCCAATGGTGATGCTAATTGAAGATTCACCTGACATATTTTTTCTGGTCAGTTGATAATAACGGTTTCTCTTTTTTGAAATGAATACGAGAGAACCTCTTGTCTATGATGGAGTAAGAAGAAGGGGAATCAGATATAAGCAGGCTAGGCAGACCTAACCCTCGAACAGATAGAGGTTTTTGAATGACAATGAAAATTGCTTCATGATTTGCATCTACGACATTGCTTCATAGTCTATTAAGTGCACATAGTTTAGGGGGGCTTTATTGCAACATTTTGAAATCCAAGCATAGCAAATCTTTGGCTCCATTGGAACATAATAACACGATTGAAAGCTTGTGGTATGCAAGAATAGAGCCAAAGCAAGTAGTAACAGATACCAAAAGGCCAAATTCTCTTATACTTGACTAGAATGAAGAATGAGGTATAACTATACTCTAAAGTTCCCATTCATTGTACTTGGCATAATTAATAAAGTTTGCATTATGTGCTGAACAATCCCAATTCTCAACCACTAGCATTTTGACAAATTAAATAGCACCAACAGAATATGCACTTCATCAGAATTTAAAAGATTTGGAAAAGCAAAATAATACTCCCTCCGTACCGGTCAATTATTATCCTATTCCTATTTAGGGTGTCTCAGTGAATTGTTGTCCTTCATATATTAGGAAGTCATTCTATGAGTAATTTGATCACCCAATGGGACTAGTATCCACTTGCTTGTCATTCTCTAAGTGGAACCACAAATGGTACCCTAATCTTTCTTTGGTCTTTGTGCCAAAATGAAAAGACAACAATTGACCGGGACGGAGGGAGTAGTAATACGGAGTACAAAAGTAGCCTTAAAGAATCATATACAATCTAGGGCGAACTCACGTTCAATTTAGAGCCATTCTGTTTGAGTACACACATAGCTTCCTCAGGCTGTGGAACAGTAAATGCAGGAATACCTTCCTGAAAGAATCATGCAGAATAACAAGTAAAAAGCCAGATTGAAAGTAACATGTTTATCCTAAGAAAAATGTATTATTACAACAAAAAGTAATTACAAGCACACCTTAAAAATGCCAGATTTTTCATCAGCAATTTGACCAAGAGTGTTTCCTGAACAAATCCAACAAGGGAACTGATTAGACAGCACAGTATAAGCACTGACATAACCGTATTATCCAAAGAAGCTACAAATTGACATGGTATCATCTATGAAGCAGAATGTAGGCAGCCTTCTGCAGCCAAGGAAAAGCCAGCTTGAAGTAGAGTGAAAAGCAAAAACTATCAAGCATCCCCTATATACTAAGGGGCGCTTGGTTCACACCAGGGAGAGGTAATAAGAAAGTGCAGTAAGGGGAAAGGAATAGAATTCCCATTGATTCAAAGGCTTCTTTGATTTAGAATACAATAGAGAATGATAACAAACCATGATAACCCAACCACCACCATTCAAACACCATCCCTACCATGAAAGCCCACCAACATCCACAGCCACCACCACCTCCAGCGGCAGCTCCCCAGCCCTTCACTTGCCGGCACGCTCTTTCCCTCCCCCACCTCCGAGGTGGTTATTTAGGTTGTTGGGTTGAAGGCGCAGGTGATTCCCTTTCCCTTTCTTGTAAACCCCAGACAGAATAAGTCTATCGAAAGTTTTTCCTTCAAAAAGTGCACTCATACTTAAACAAGGGAACACATGAAAATCTATGAGTAAATTGCAACCCATTAATTTTCATTAATGACAAAAAAATAAAGTTATAAAATTTTTCCATAAAATAATTTGAGAATACTTATAAAATGATATCATAAGCTTTGTGGCAATAAAATAAAATAACAATACTCTGTTTTTTTAATGACAATCTCGTTTTTCGAGGTAAGTCTTTTGACTTTAACTTTTACAAAAACATACTCCATTAGTTAAATAACTATACCACTAAATTCCTTATTAAAAGAGTGTCATATGAGTTTCATAACATTTATACGCAGATTTCGAGAGATATTAAAGAGGGAAATAAATGTTTCCAGATATGTGAATAAAAACTCGAGGAACATTGAAAAAGAAAACATGGAATTTGGACAGACATAGTTTCCGTTGCCTAAATAAGCTTACGAAGGAAAGTCAAACCTCTTGCAACAGATGATATTTAAATACTGAACACCAACACCGTAATTATACAAGAATGTCGTAAGGACCGACGATGGCTATGACCTAAGGAAGGCTTCCGAGGAAAGGATCAAGAGACGGATGGCCATCGACCAAGTTGCTTCTCCAAGAAGAAGCCAAGATGAATGCCTTTCAACTGCTAAAAAGGAAAGATGATCCCAAGGCGGCGGGGGCCTTCGACTGAAAACAAGTTTTTGGTCTACACGGAGTGGGGCTGTTCAGCCCCCTAGCAGTACAACTTGGCATACTCAGTCGTCCTACACTCCTACCATAGTTGCTTAGAATACAACGAAAAATGCGCAGCTCAGGGAGCAAATAAGTCAATTTCAAAGCTAGCAGGAAATTGAAGAGCGAGACACAGGTGTTGAAGGCTAGGCTGACAAAGAAGCACACTCTCGGCCTCACTCCTCACTCTCACCGCCCAGACTATTTCTTGGACGATGGCCGTGGCTTCGGTAGTCAGCTTATTGAGCCATTAAGTTAGCCTTAGCTGAACTCTATATTTGTTTAAACTTTGAAATTGGTAATGAAAACATTGCACTTAATATTTGTATAAACGTTGAAGTTATTAATTGTATAAACCCTTTGGATTTCTCTTGTCTTTCTACTGAGTTCTTTATTTTGTGTGTTCTTGAGCCCCGCTTTGAATCTGGACGAAGTTCGTTGGAATTATTTTGCTTCCCACTTTAAATGCGGTTGACGATGTTGAGATTGTATTAATAGTTTTATGCAGGCTTTATAAATGCAATTGGAAGGAGCAAACTCAAGGCAGATTCTGCTCAGATATCAGCTCTATACGACGGACAGCCGTCGCTGTCTGCAGAGACCTTGACCTTTGTGACAGACAATACAGAGTGTTTGTCGCAAGATCCTATTGACATGACTTTTATTGACTTTGACTTGAGCGGCTATTGTGAAGTGCCATCCATCGCAAATTGTGCTTGGGACGACAGACAATCCGTCGCGAAACGAATTTTTTGCGACAAATTGGCGCGATGGAAGTTTGTGACGGATTTTGATTCGTTTTGCAGTTTCAAATTATTCTTTCCAATCGAAATAGAAAGATAAGAAATGTGAAAAATTAATGGGTTGCCATATTAAAATCTACAAGTAGTTAACTAAAAAGTAAACTTCTATATATATATATATATATATATATCATGGAGTGCACGGGATCTATTTAAAAACATAGTTATAAACTAGTAATAGAGTACTTTAGGTATGCTAATCAAAACCAAAGAATTGCTTTTAATTGTTAGAAATTGGGATAATGCCAATCAATTAAACTTATGCCAGAATCCCCCGTAAGCTTCACATTTAAGCTTCATGAAATATTCTGTATAACTCAACAATAAAGATAGATAGCTAACCGAGGATTTCCATGTGATCATAACCAAGAGAGGATATACCACAAACAACTGGTGCTTTAACCTGAAAAGTGAGATGATATATAATTATGTAAAGCACACACGAAAGTAATATATAGTCTTAGATGAGACGTAGAACGCACCACATTAGTTGCATCGTATTTTCCTCCCAACCCGACTTCCATTATAGCTACATCAACCTGATGAGAAATTTAACTATACTTAAACAATGTTTGATTATCCTTCAATGAAAGAATGATGCCAAAACAACAGACTAGAAGAAGAGAGATGCTAAAAATAAAAGTGAAAAGATAACAAGATACGCTCATAAAAAAACCTTCTCAGCAGAAAATATCTTGAAGGCAAGCAGAGCAAGGAAGCGAAAGTAAGTAGGCATAGGTATATCATCAGTGACTTTCTCCTGCAAAGAGCAATCAACCAATACCAAGGAAAAAATAACAATTACAACATCTGTTGCAGATTTGAGACAAAATAATTCTCATGAAACATAGTGGTTGAATATGAAAGGTAATAGCTGGCCGATATACAATACATCTTTGTGCAAAATTAGAGATTTCGTTAAGCAAAGAAAGGAAAAATTAGCCTTAGGCATACGTGAAATAAGAGCAAGACTAAGATTATATCTAATAAGGCACAATACTATATAAAAAGAAGTAAAATCATACCTTCAGCGTATCATAACACCACCAGAAGTAGGCCAAAAACTTGTCTTCACAGATATCAGTACTGCAGAAGAAAGAAAAACGCTTAATTGAAATAAATGCACCTACCAGATTAATACAAAGAAGCACATCTGACAATGTTCTCTTGTCAGTTTTCTAATTAACTCCACTCGCCATTATGATATATTGTACATTTGTACTGCAGTAGATGAGACAACCTAGATATTTCGATCGGGGGAGAGGGTAAAGGAGCACAAAAGGAGATGGCAGATCACTATGCAATACAGAGTTACAAGTTTCCTTTGTTCTCCAAAAGAATATGGCTCTTCTATAAACCATTTGGCGCAACAGAAGCAGAAACTTAAAAACCAGGTGTAGTAGACTAGTAACAAAAGGACTGATCTTTTACTCCCAAAATAAAGCTTAAGAGACATAAGAAGAACTCAAAAGCGCGGAATTATTTGGCAAGAGACACGATAGAAAGGCATTAAAACATAAGGGTTAGATGAGCATGACACACATTGCTTAAAACAAAGCAAAGACTTGCCCTATGAGCACTACAACAAAGAGTTTTTGGCTAAACATAAGCATAGCTCACCCATTTACACGAAATCTTTCTCGCACGTCCATGAGGTGGGGGGATGTAAATAGCCCAGTACTGAAGCCGCAGTTACGTAATATAGACTCTGCAAAAACGCAAGTTGAACCCTGTGCATAAAAACCCATTAACACAACTTCCCATCTGATTCCTCAAGTTAACAATTCATACTCAGCTATGCAGAGCGGGTCACTAATAATGAACTTTGCTCAATTTGTTTACCTTTGCTTTTGGCACAAAGATTAAAGAAAGAGTAGGGGACCATTTTTGGTTCTACTTAATGGATGACAATTCCTAATATAGAAAGGTAAACAAATGAATGAGACACCCTAAAATGGAAATGATAAACAAATGACCGGGACAGAGGGAGTATATAATATGACAAATTTTACATTGCATCCATCATATAAGTAGACAAATAATGGTCAAAGTAAACATCACTCAACTACGGAAGTCAAATAGATGAGATACCAAGGTTTCTCAACTTGAGTAACTAAGCAATTAACTCGAACAAATATTACTCTAATTAAAATAAATAAATAAAACAAAAGATGAATAGAAGAAAATACCTTTCCTTTGGTACCTGCCACATGAATGACCTTCAACTTAGATATTGGTTCTTCCAATTCCAATATCTGCGAATATCCCAAAGATATTAGCTTTCGTAGTCATTAACAGTGGAGCGGAACCAGGATTTGAAGTTAGTAGAAGCGAATAATGTAAGCGGAATCATAACATAATCATAAGCTTAAACTAACAGATAATACCGTAACATAATCATAAAGCAGATCAAAACGATCACCACTGTTACTCTTCTCAGCACGCGTGCGGGTAGTTATCAAAGAAGACAGTGCACTCATCGCTTCTTCGTAAGGAGACGACGTCGTTTCATCAGGCAATTCATTGGAACCATCATCTATACCATAGTAAAAGTTGAATTTTGAGGAAAACACAGGTAAACAGTTGCAGTTCAGTTAATCAATTTCAGAGATTAATCACCCAAAAAATAAATAAGAGACTTGGAAATGTTACCTTTTGACATGATGAGTGAAGTTGAGAGTTGTGGAATATGGTGGTATGAGATTTGTGTTAAAGGGAGTGGGAGATGTGGAAATTGGAAACAATAACTTCAAATCATTTTTAAAATAATGCTCAAACAATAAATATTTATCGTTTTGGGTCAGGTTTAAAATTATTTATCAAAATGGTGTTCATGTAAGCTCGGATTTCGTAACCAAAAACACGGAGGAAACACGCCATTGGCAATGGCGTGTTTCTAGTGAGTAGGAAAATGCAAACTTACAAAAATTGACTAAAAGTAAACACGCCATTGGGAATGGCGGGTTTTCTTACAGAGACACGCCATTGGGAATGGCGTGTCTATGAACATTACAAAATTTTTTTTTTTTTTTAAATTTTTTTTTTTTAGAAAAAAAAAAAAAATTAAAGACACGCCATTGGGAATGGCGTGTTTGTTCCGTATTTCAGGTTTTGAAAATCCGAGCCTACGTGAACACCATTTTGATAAATAGTTTTTAACCCGACCCAAAACGACAAATACTTATTTTTTCAGCATTATTTTAAAAATGGTGTTTGTGACGGGTCCACCATCGCAAGCTTGTCAAGAGGCAAGTGGTCAACCTCCCACAAAGAGCAAGTGACAAGCTTGCGACCGATCAAGTTCTCCTCATGAAAAATGGAAATTAGCTCGGTTGACGGTTGATATCTACCTTCTTTGAGACAGCCTCCTCTCATTATCGGTTAAAATGAAGTAATATACTTTATCTCATTATCCATTTGCATGCTGACGCTACACGACATATATTAATTTAATGAGAGAAGGTCGGAGGGACTAAGTAGATAGCAATCTTCTAGCTCGGTTTCATATGCATGTTCATTTAGTATTTTTACTATGATAGACCCCTGATAAAGCACGATATTTTTTAGATTTGTTTTATAAATACACTTTTAATAAAATTATTTGTCTAAATTATTTGTATTTTCAGTTTAATGTTATAATGTACTAAACTAGTATTGGTGCCCGGCCCCGTCTGGGATACCTTTATTTATCATTAAAATTTATTTTAATTAAATATACTTTAAAATTGTAAAATTACGATAAAAGAAAGTATGAGACAATACATTACTCCCACCATTAATATATTACTTTAATCAATTGGTCAACTAATTGTTCATATATATATATATATATATATATATATATATATATAGAGAGAGAGAGAGAGAGAGAGAGAGAGAGAGAGTCAAGATCCGGTGGAAACAACCTGACTCGCCTTAAAACGTCGCTATTAAAGACGGACAAATTAACTATTTATAACCTTACTAATTACCTACTAATTAAACTAAAGTAAAGTGGAAAGCAAGGGTCGAACCCAAGGGAAGGGGGAATGCAATTGTGTAATTAAAAGAGTAACTAGAATAAATGTGCAAGTAACAAACAATATGTAAAAAGGGGGGGTTTTGATTTTGATTCAAAAACAAGTAAATTCAAACAAGAGTGCAACATAAGAAAGCAATTAGAGGATGAAAATAATCAAGTTGAGAAAAACTTAACCTAATCCTATAGATGGTTCTCAAATGGTTGATCCTTGACTCAATCAATTCCCCAATTAATTATTATTATCTTATTGTGAAGATTAATCTTCTAAACCTCCTTAATAGTGGTAAATGACAAGGAAATCACACTTAATCATCAACCTAACTTATTAATCATTCCAAGTAGAAATCACATACATTGATTCAACTAATAAGAAGATAAAAGCATGAGAAGTTCAATAAGAGCAATTAGGCACAATGAACACAATTAATACCAAATTGCAAGTTAATCCCTTTCTTGTAAGCCAAGTGAGGAGGAAATCACACTCACTAATTCAATTACAGGGAGTTGCAAAAATAGAATCACAAGGAAATCACACTTAATGATTCTAACAACAATAGATTAGGAAAATGGTAAGATTAAGATAACAAGGAACTCACACTTAATTACATTAATCAAACAAGTTTCCAAATTCAACAACATAAAACACAAGGGATTAACAATAATAACAATAATTAGGGAAAGATTAGGAGTCTTACAACCAAAAGATTACACCTTTAAGGATTGGATTAAGAAATAAGATTAGTTACCCATTCTAGATCTAAACCCAAAATAGATGAAAAATCCCAAGATTACAACTTTGATTAATTGTTCCACAAGCCAAAGATAAAAGATGAGATAAGATGATGAAAACCTAGTGTTTTCATCTTTATATAGTCCACACATAATAGAGGATTAATGGGCTTTAATTTGGTGAAAGCCCGTAACAAAGCTGAAGCTCGTCAGAAGGGGCACACGGGGCGCCTGGGGTGCTTCCAGCAGGGCGCACGGTGCGCCCAAAGTGCTGATTGTTTTTCTTTGATTTCTTCTTTGTTCTTCCTTTGGATGGCTTTTGACTTGTTCTTGCTTGGCATGTTTCCTAGCCTTCCTTGGGACTTAGTTGGGTCTCTTGCACCGCTTTAAAGCTGCTTAAAACTCCATTATGATCATGATACTCGGAGTTGGTAATAATGGATTAAATCCATCAATACCACTTCACCATATCGTCTTATTGTCGTAAAAACTACTAAGTTAACCGGTAGAATTGTGAGCTTATCACAACCACTCGGTGGAAAAAGTGGAAATGTACTACAAGCCAAATTGTATACATATTTGCGCTACAGTTACCCATGGGCCATGACAACTGATACCTGTTGAGTCCTCCGCAGCGGGCTTATAGAATTAGGTGCATGAGATCGGCCCACAAGCATGTGAGGTTCCATCCTAAAACCAATTGGTGATAGGAGGAGTAGCCCACTTACTTATAAGCTAGTCCCTTCACTATTATTCTACCGATGTGGGATAGATGCCCCTCACACACATATGGGAAGAGATCTCAACAACCTCCCCCTTTCACATGTGTGTGTGCTGAAACTCCCCCTCACTTGGTGCTACTCCGCACCTGACACAACCCCGTGTCGGGCCAACCAGGCTACTCCGCACGATGCTACTTCGCATCTCTGGTGGACCAAGGGTGAGAGTCCAGCGGTGGTGCTACTCCGCGTTATCTCGAGCACCATCACCACATCGCACCTTACGGTCCCTAGCTGAACCGTCGGCTCTGATACCATTTGTTGAGTTTATGGATCCGGTACTCAAGAGGGGGAGGGGGTGAATTGAGCACTCTTTTTACAAATTTTGTTGCTTAAGAAACTTAAAATCAAATTATCAGTACTGATTGTAAAATGAACAGTCCGTCGTACTGTTCAATCGACTGGTCTGTAGAGTACGTGATAATTTATTCAAATAAAACGAAAGCAATAACGAATGTACTAAGGAAATCGTTTGTAGTCTAGTCAAAGTAATCGTGATGGATAAACACAATAGACTATAAGTTGAGTCTTTGTGTTTGCGGAAGCGTGCACGATTACAAAAAGCAATAAACGAAATAAAGCAAATTAAAGAGAAACAAAACACAAGCAATTTTTAAGTGGTTCGACCTACACTCTTTAGGTCTACGTCCACTATCTCTCTTGTTAATGTTTCTTTAATAATCAACCCCGACTACAAAGAAACCCCCACAACCTACTCCGGTTGTGCGACTCGAGTACAAAACCCTTGTACCCCAACACCCCACAACTAACTCTAGTTGTGTAGACTCGAGTGCTAAACGTTTAGCACCCCAAAGCTCTCTCTTTAGATATGAAATATTACAATCAAATGTGTCTCTTTTACAATGTCTTCATATAAGACTATTAGAGACGAAATTGAATTCATTTAGCAAGAGAATCGAGCAATACAGAACAGAGTTGCAAATTAAACAGTCTCACGAACTGTTCGATATATAGACAGACACCTTTTCAGAAAATATTTGCAAAATGAATTTAAAAGCTTAAAACATAAAAACCTAATTTTGCAAAAACGTTAAAGCACATGAAAAGGGTAATTATTTCTGAATTAATAATCTCCTAAAATAAAGCAAGAAGATAATATATTGAGAAGATAATCCTAAAATATTTTAAGATAATAAAAAGATATTTTGCCTTATTCTCCAAGCAACAATAATTCCCAAAATCAAATCAAATTTGTTTGTCAATTATCTTCATAAAATAGGGAAGTTAATTTGCTGAAAGATTTCAACATTGTTTGGGAAATATCGTTTCGAAATCATAATCAAAATTTGTTCAAAAATTATTTCAGGTGCGTCCATAAACCAGATCTCAATTGAACAGTTCATCGGACTGTTCAATTATTGCTCAGTAATATATTTGGTCGTTCCTTTACTCTTACAACACACATGACACTAAACAACGACACACTTCTCTTCAAGCTTCATGTCTTCATTAAATATCCTTTGAACCTATACATACTTGAGAACACACACATTAGTAGCACAAGGAAAACATTATTTGAAATACTTCTCATCATCAAAAGAACATATCTCAACAATTTCCCCCTTTTTGTTGATGGCAAGTCTTTCAAATTATGTTCCCCCTCAAAATATGATTTCTCTTGAATAACCTTGAATGAAGCTTGAAAGTAATGACCAAGTAGAAGAGAATAATAAATGTCAAGAGTTACTTAAACCGCTAACCAACTTGTACCAATGTAACTAAACACCTTTCAAAGACGATAAGATAGTATTAGTCTTGACAAAGTCTAATAGCAAGCAATTAACAACAAACATATTTATTTTTTCCCCTCTTGACATCATCGAAAAGGGAAATAACATTAAAAGACTAGAATTGTATAAACACAAACAAGATTACTCCAAATTTCAAGTATGTGATGCTGAACATAATAAAGTCATCATATTAAATACCACCAAAATATGCAAATAAAAAGTTTCAAGTGTCACAAAAAGGTTAGATCAAATGCGGAGTTAGTTTTGTAGGGTTAGACAGGGTTTTGGTTTATGTGGCTAGGTTTGAATTGACTTCGAATAAGAGTATAGAAAGTACTTGAGATTTCTAAACTTCGTGCATGAAAATTGTAACAAAGGAAAATAAGATACATGAATATGGAGTTTTGAGAAACATGAAAAACATAAAAGATTTGGAATGAATAAGGAATAAATCATTACATAGTGCTCATATTTTTTTTTTTCGATCTTCCTTTTTTTTCGATCTTTTTTTTTTCGATCTTCCTTTTTTTTTTCTTCTTTCTTCTTTCATTTGTTTTGCACTTTTCACTTTTCTTTTTTTCAATTTTGAGCACTTTCCTATTCCTTAGAAATATTTCCAATGTGATCACAATTCATCCAACTTTATAGCATCATCAAAACTCCCGATAGAAGTCTAAAATGAAAACATGTGAAAATATCATTATTTTCTTAAATATGGCACGAATAAAAGAAACTCAAGACAATATACTCAAATCAAAATCAATTATAGGTGAAGGTATAAATTAGTTTTGGGTTGCAGGTTAAATGGATAGTCAAACTGATTTGGTGCTTCCTATCTATTGTAGATAGGTTTTAGTAAGGCAAGGTTTTGGGAATTGGTTTCTTAACCGAACAGTGTATTGGACTGACCAGTTTAGGTTCAACAAGGTTTCTAGTTTGAGAAAGTTAAGTTAAGAAGGGATGAAGTCAAATTAAGGGGTTATTTTTTGTAAGAAGATTGAATGACACTTTCAACAATTTAAAACATATCATGATTTAATTCAATAATCAACCATCTCATGTCGGCCATGTACTTGGCACACGGAATATCATGCTTTAGTAAATACGCACACGGTCAATATGAAAATTCCCTCAACTAATCAATCATTGAAGAAAGCACATCATATGCAAGTGTCAAATGCAATTTACTAGACTAGGTTTCAACCAATTTTTCTCAAACCGTTCTCTAGAAAGTAGTTAAAGTAAAAGTAGCTAGTTGAGCATTAGTCTTACCAAGCTCTAGACAAATTTTACTCTTTTCAACTTGATCAAACAAAAGTGATGAACAAATACTTGCGTGTTTAGCTTTAGAATGTTGATCAATGGGATAATTGGAAGTAGTAAAAAGCATAAATGATATGCGCACACAAATAACCACGAATTAATTCCATATGGAGAAGTTACCTATAAAGCATCATCGTTATTCTCCTTTCCTTCGAACCTTTCTCCTGATAGAACAGTTTAACGAACTGTTCTGTTCCCCCTGAACTTGAGATCACCTCTATCAAAACAGTTAAGTGAACTGTTTAACATGCTTCTGGTTTTATTCATCAAGTCCTCGTAGGCTCTCCCTTGTTCTTCTTGATCTGCACACATGCTAAATTATGTTAGATATATCTTTATAACCAAGATGAAGAATACACCATAATAGGTAGTAAATCAAGAACTTAAGAATATACGTACCAACTACCAATCATACTTCTCAAGATGTTTGCTTAACATTAAGATCAAGAGTTGAGAAGTTCTTACCATCCTTTCTTAAAGTGTGAATAAACTTGAAACACCTTACCAATTTATGTATCACACCTCAAATTTTTAGGCTCTATGTGAGAGGTCAAAAACATCATCTCATATGCACCTTGAGCAACGAAAGTTATTTTGATAAACGTATGTTGCTCCCTCTCATTTTAGCCTGCAAAACAATCAATCTTTGGACTTTGGTACCCAAACAATTTTGGGTCCTTTTTGGTTAGTCATTGTAGCCATCATGTCCTTTCTAATCCATATTTTTTTAACCAACTTGTTTACAATCAACCTTTTTCTTGTCACAAGGGTTACATGTATGACCATAATTTCGGCATTTGAAACACTTCTCATAATTGGTATTCAAATTACAAGAAGGATGTGATACACATGCCATATTTTTGCGAGTCTTCTCTTGAGATACTTTTAATGATGGAGCCATACGTAAGATCTAAACTCTTAGGTGTTAGCCTTTCAAGAGCACGAGGCTCTGATACCATTTGTTGAGTCCTCCTCAGCGGGCTTATAGAATTAGGTGCATGAGACCAACCCACAAGCAAGTGAGGTTCCATCCTAAAACCAATTGGTGATAGGAGGAGTAGCCCACTTACTTATAAGCTAGCCCCTTCACTATTATTCTACCGATGTGGGATGGATGCCCCTCACACACATATGGGAAGAGACCTCAACAATACCCAATAATACAAAACGTATAAAACTACTCTCTCTACCTTACAACACATTCAACGCAATTTTCACTTCTCTCTCTACCTCTCTTTTCTCTCTCTAAACTCCAGAAAAACACCTTGATTCACTCGTGATATTCATAAAACGACTACTCAATCAGCCAAAATTTGAAATTAATTGCATGTAAGTGATGTATTTTTATTCGAATTTTGCGTAACTACATGTTTTATTTGATTTGTGACTATCGAATTAGACTGATTTGGTTTGTTTGATTTGTTGTTTGTTGATAGCAGAGGGATCATGGAGATTAATATCAACTACTGATGCAATTGTTCAATCTACTTACACCATTACCGAACAATCGGCTTCTGAATTAGGTATGTATCTCATAATCGTTGATTATTTCTATAAAAATTAGAGGTGTGTTATTTTATCGTCTCTTATTTGATTGGTAGGTATCTGAATGCTGGTTATGATTGTGTTGATTGATTTTTTGTTATTGATCAATTCATTGTTGTTTTTCGTATTTGATGTGTGTACCTAATGCTATGATTGTTGGGTCTTCAATAAATATTTATGTTGAGTCAATCTTAGTAATTTCCGTGTATCTAGGAATACCGGGTTGTGTATATATAATTGTTATTGGTCCGTATCAGTTATCAGACGATACGTATGTTAGAGTCGATTCATATGTATGTTTTATGTTAAAATAACACAATGACAAGGGCAATGGTATGTTCCGGATTGGTGTACCTAGAAATACAAATGATGCATGCCATTTATTTTTAAAACCTTTAGTGATTATGTTCTTTTTATTGCAAATATTGTGCTAGTTATGGCGTGACCACCCATCAGGCATAATTATAAGGAAAGGATTCCTGTTTGTGCAACCAATCTGAGGCATGCTCTGGGAATGAGTTTTGATGAATTGAAAAAGGGCATACAATTCTACAAAACATATGCTGCCAATGCCGGCTTTAAAATGAGACTATCAAACCAAAGGGTCGTAGATGATGTGGTTATTACTAAGTATTATTTGTGTAGCAAGGCTGGAGAAAGCGCGAACAAAGGAAAGGTAAAAATAAGGCAGAAACTAGAATTTCGTGTCGTGCGAGAATTTTTCTTAAAAGAAACGATGACGGGCATTATGTGATTGTTGACTTCCATGAGGGACATGCACACCTTCTTTTTACCCCAACCACGGCAGTACATTTGTCAGATTCGAGGCAACTAACTTCCGTACATAAAAGTATGATTGTGGACAACTCGAAAGTGAATAAAGGTCCTGTACAGACTTTCAGAATGTTTAAGGAATACGTGAAAGGTTACAACAACATCGGAGCGTCATTAGAGGACTTTAAGAATTATTGGAGAGATGTGAAAAAATTTATCAAGGCATATGATGATCAGATGATGATTGAAAACTTTATGCAGAAAAAAGCCATGTGTCCCTCCTTCTTCTTTGATTTTGAGGTTGATGAAAGTTGATGTCTATCTAGGGTTTTTTGGGCCGACCCTATATCAATAAAAAACTATAGCCTGTTTGGTGATATGACGTCGTTTGAGACGACCTCTAACATGAACACATATAAGATGATTTTTGCACCTTTTACTGGGGTAGATCATCATAAAAAATGTGTTACCTTTGGAGATGGCCTTTTAAGAAATGAGTCGGAAGAAGGTTTTACCTGGCTGTTTCGTTCGTTATTGAAAGCAATGAGTGATAAGTATCTTTGTGCATAATTACTGACCAACATTTAGGCATAAAAAAAGGAGTCCGGAAAGTTTTTGGTGACAAAACGCAACACCGATATTGCATGTGGCACATTATGAAAAAGGTTCCTGACAAAGTCGGGGCTACTATCTTCAAAGAGACAAATTTTATGAAAGACCTATGTTCATGTGTTTGGGATGAGGACATTGAGCCAACTGAATTTGAGGAACGATGGGGTTCAATCATGACGGCATATGATTTAAGCGCAGATAAGTGGCTGAGTAAGATGTTTAATAAGAGAAGGTATTGGAGCCCGGCTTATTTTAGAGGTTTGTTTATGGGTGGGTTAATGTGAACTACCTCTAGGTCGGAGTCGGAAAATAGTTTTTTCGGAAATTTCATGAATCCAAACTTAACACTCGTGGAGTTTCTGATGAGATTTGAGAGCGCCATGGATGCGCAACGATGGAAACAGTCCAAGTTAATTGCTGATTAAAAAAACACCTTCCTTAATCTGATAACACCCCATCCTTTGGAAAAACATGTTTCCGAGTTCTACACCACACCCGCCTTTACTGAACTTCAGGAAGAATGGAAGGCTTCCTGCTTCACATGTGGTGTAAAGGTTATGGGTAATGTTACAAGCGGCAACATACCTGTTGTTGAACGTGCAAAAGACTGGGTTTCTTATGTTAGTTTCGATTCTGAAGAGCTAAAATTGAGTTTCTCGTGCAAAAAGTTTGAGAGTCATGGTATGATGTGTCGTCATGCTCTCTATGTGTTGAAAGATCAGGGCTTCGAACAAATCCCCCATCATTATTTGATAGTCAGATGGAGCAAATATGCGATGAGTGAGCCGCTTACTAATGTACCTAGATCTTTGATTGATGATTGCAGTACACTAGACGTCAGAAAAAACAAGATTGGTGTGTTATGGTCCGAGTTGTACTCGTGTGTTACCCTTGCTGAACAAAAATTTGCATACATAGATGAATTTATGGACCTACTAAAGGGTTTTAAGGACAAGTTAATATTGCAAAGCAATGTATCTGATGGTGAATGCAGCGATACATCTGATTAGACAAAAAGAAAAAACGCTGAGCTTGAGAAACTTTTAGGAACCAAAATACCGGCTGAGGTGGTTGTGTTACCTCCTTTCCAATCAAAGACTAAGGGATCTGGTAAAAGGTTGGTTTCCCAGAAGGATCAAGCTATACACAAACAAAAGAAACCACATAGAAAATGTAAATCTTGTGGCGAATTAGGATTCCATGATAGTCGGAATTGTCCGGGAAGATTATGAAATATCAAAAAGGTAGTTATGTTTATTGAAATGTTTTGCATTTGTTTTTTCTGTTTATTATTTTCTTTTTTTTAGAGGTTGAATTGGTACGTTATGTGAAGAATACAACTGGCTAATTGTAACTTGTACTTCTTTCAGACTTAGAGGCATGGAGGATTGAAGGTTGGAGGCTTATAAGTTTGAAGGCACCTGAGTGAAGATGGATGATGACTTCTTCGCGTATTGTTTTATTTTATTTTATTTCTATTTTTAAATAAGTTTCGCACCTAGATGGAAAATTTGTGTACCTAGAGGGCTTCGTTTGTGTATCGATCTTCATAATTTCTAAACAACATACACATGAGACTTTGGCTTTTGAAATATGAACCTTTGAGGCACAATATATGCTCTAAATCCTATTGGATGATCAGTTGCTAATTGAATTTTGAATGGTCGGCTTTACTATTTCAAGATTACAATGTAAAACAACGTAACTACACGGCAGAAATGTGTGTCTAGGCGTGTTCAAATGTGCATGTACCTAAATTGGCTTTATTGATTTAGAAACATCTGAATGTAAGCGTGTGTTGTTGAAGCTACGACGAAATAAAAGATATGGAGTTTTTATGGTGAAATATATGCTCTAAATCCTCTTGAATGATCAGTTGCTAATTGAATTTTAAATGGTCGGCTTTAATATTTCAAGATTACAATGTAGTCAAATCTTTCAAACATTTTGAACAAACCTGTTACTATACACATAAATAAATAAAAAACAACCATGTAGACAGAGAGATTAAGAACTAATATCCCATTATTTGAGTTCCAAATCCAGAAATCAACGTATGTGTTCCGTTACATAATATTAAGTAATCATTAATACATTCACAAGCTTACAATTTGCAAAGTATTACTTCAGATGATACAACAAACTACGTAGGCCAATCTTTCAAATTTCCCAACGAGAGAGTCACAAGATACCGAAAACGTTATTAGTCAATTGTTCATGACGACTTAGACTGATTTATGTGCTGAAGAAAACTGCGATGACCTACCTTCAAGGAACCTGTTTAAAAAACCTGCACGACATAAATAAAAGTTTTATTATGGTAAAAAATGAATAAAGCCTTAACTGTAAGGGAAGTACATATAATAGCAAGCAAGAAACTATATATTGATGACAAACATACCTACAAATGGATTAAACGTATCTATAACAAATTACGACGTACCGAGTGGCCAATTAGGGTTCTAAATTGTAAACCATTTAACATCAACATTAAACCAAACGGAAGGGTAAAAAATAACCCTTCCAAGGGGAACTGGTGAATCCAATACAGTATCCCAAATAATAGTTTAGCACCATGCTATCCCAAATGGCTTATTACATTAAGGAGCGTACCTACAACACTAACTAAACATACCACGGAGCGATCATAACGTTCCTAGTGGCCAAATAGGGATCCTAAACCGTAAACTCAAGGGCATGGCTATAATTAAAGGAATTATTACCTTATTAAACCAATAAAACAGAATTTAATTTAGAAACCTGAACCATGATTATTAAGAAACAGAAAGTCATTGGGATGGTAACAAAAAAAAAGGTAATAATAATAGTAATTATCTTCCTCATGTTTTCTTGCCATCGTAACAGCTTTAATGCGACCTTCTTCCTATATGTGACATTGTCCTACACAAGTAAGACAGAATTGATGAGAATGTTGTTTTATTACTAAGACCACCAACATTTATAAAAAGGAGATAAGTAGAAAGAATAATTTAAAACCTTATAGTGATTTTTATCGGTCCACAAAGACTTGTTACGTCCAGCTTCTAATCATTTAAGTACATAAACGCCACAGTCAAACCTATCAAAATTTTTGAACAAACCCGTTACTATACACATAAATAAATAATACAAATGATTGTAGACAAAAAGAGTTTACTAGAGAGTATCAAGCAAAATTACACGTTTTTTTGCATCGGGACAGTTTTAGCTTCTCTCATATATAGTGGTACCGCTTTGAATCTCTCAAACCCTTTCGAATGAACTAGGATCTCTATGACATTGCTTACCTTCAAATAGACAAGAGATATGAAGTTAAAAACTTTATTTGGTAGATTGAAGACACATGTTATAGATAAGGTGGTATTATTAACATACCACATCTGCTACAAATTCCATTTCCTCTTCAGGATTGTTGGAAGGCAATGAGTTCAGTAAGTAAGTCTTCTCCGTCTCCAGGTCGCACACACATAAGAACCAATGATCATCACGAATAAGAGGGATAAACATCTGTAGACGTAAACTTTTCGTGAGATAATCCATTGGCAACAACAAAATTATAACAGCAACACCATACAAACATCAAGCATCAAGAAACTTACAGCTTTCACGTCCTTTTCATCCTTTGGCATGTATGACATGTTTATATAGTTCCGACCAAGTTTGTTGTCTCGTTTCGGATTAAGGTGCTGTATTGAATCAGATAAATAAGTATAATTACATGTAAAGTTGCACTCTTGCCATCTACAGTTAATATACGGAAAAAAAAGGTATGCTCACACTTGCAGTTGTTGGTATGTACACCAATTCTGGTGAAAGAAACGTTGAATAAACCCCAAACATATCGATGACCTAAAACGAGGAATGAATGATATCATCTACTATGTAATATGGAAGGGGTCAACTGAACAATTAAGCAGAAAATTACCATGTCCATGACCCATTTTCGATTTTTCAAAGTGGCCATACCCTCTCTTGTTGCATTTCTGAATTTTTTTCGAACAACCACATCACTACAAAAACAGATGCAATATGTTCAATGTATGAAAAAGAACGTAGAAGGATCAACCTAATAAATTACATCTGAAAAGATGGAAAGCGATGTCACATCCTTACAACTTTGCGTCATCTCCCTTGGATGCACTGAACGCGTATTTCAGAAGTTCGACATCAGAGTAACTCGCTGCTTGTTCAACAGGTTGTTTCCTTAAATGATTAAAAAATAACACGGTTAGATTATGTTAAGTAAATCAAAAGACTGCATAAAAGGTTATGATAACAAATAAGTATCCTTGCCCAGATCTGATGTGATAACGCCTTGCATCAGATAGCAATTGATCTCTGAGTTCATTCTGGTTGCTGATCAACAGAGCATAACAGTATTTTTCCTTCAGTTTAAGGACAACCTTATCGGCTGGCATAGACTGTAAGATATAATAGAAGAAGACTTAATGATCTATTTAGTGCACCTAATATTATAATTAACGTATATATGTAACAAACGATATACGTTGCTTACATTAACAAGATTCAATTTAAAAGTTCTACGAGCTCCTGCATATATCTCCATGTAACACATAAGGTAAATCCCATCATCAAAATCAATAGCTTGCGATTTGGCCACATATTCTTCACATTTGAAAAACTGAACTGCTGCGAATATTTTTGATTTGGCTATCATGACACGTCTAATGAAATCCCTCTGTGGAGAACAGTCAATATCAGTAAAACGTATTTGAAATGAGAATAAAAAATAACAATACGGCAATTAAGGAAGTGTTAACAGTCGAATGCTCACCACGTTCTGAACATAGACAACAAACTTTAATGTTTGAGGCCGCATTGGGTGTATGACTTCAATTTTGCGAGATATAAAGTTGACGCAAATCAAAAACGGCTGTAACACCCGCAAATGTACCCTATTTTTTATAGTAAAAATATTTTACGGATACTTTTCAGCGAAATTTAGTTTTAGTTTAGAATTAAATTTCCCGTGTCTAATTTGGAATTTCCGAGTTCGTATTTAGATTTTACGCGAGAATTCAAGTAAATCACGTCTTAAGACGTTATTGACTTTTCCTTGACTTTTTCCACTTACTCCTCATATACTCACCCTAACCCTAACTTCCTCACAACTCAACATCTTCATCTTCCTCACCAAGAAACCCCAAAAACCCTAACCTCCATATTTCTTCCAAGCTTAGAATCGTCTCAACTCCTTCATTCCTCGCTCAAATTTACCTAGGTTCGTCTCATTCTTCCCCTCTCATCGTCCTTTATCCGTTTTGGTAATAACATTACCGTCTTTCTCGCTTTTCAAATTATCCGTCTTTCTCAAGGTGAATTATATTCATCTTTTATTATCTAATTGTAGGTGGTGACCTCCAAGATCCCGACAAAGACTATTTCTTGATTGAAGAGGACATTGACGCGGAGTGAAGACGCGAAAAGGTAACGGTGAAGGGTTACTCGATATCATTTACGTGTTTTACGTGTTTTCTATGTTAGAAATCGTATTTAGAATATGATTAATAAACTTAGGAATTGTGTTGTTGATGATGATTGTTTTTAGTTGATGATTGTTGATGATGATTATTGATTGTTGATAGTTGATAGAAGTTAAATATGAGAATTGAAAATGATTGAACTTGTGTTGATGGTTCTCGGGTGAACTGGGGTTCCCAGCCAGGTGACCGGCCGCCGGTCTGCCGACCGGCTAGGGACGCATCAGAGGTGAAGTTGGTGTTTTGATGTTGTGATGTTCCAAGCCGGGTGCCCGGCCGCCGGTCCCCCTGACCGGCTGGGAACACGCTGTATATTTTGATGGTTTTTGAGTTATGCATGAGGCGCCAGCCGGGTGCCCGGCGGCCGGTCCCCTGACCGGCTGGCACCCCGCTGGAATTATTTCCTTAGAATTTCTAAATTTTTAATTTATAATAGTTCGCATGGTTCGTTTATCGTATAAATTTACGTAATGACTTAAAATATTAATGTTTCGAATATATGATATTTCATTCGCTTGTATCGCATGTTTTGTGACGGTTTTTGATATGTCCCACTTTGAGTCGGTTTTCACACATGTTACGGTTTGAGCACTAATTTCCTATGTGCTTTGTACTCTCATTCCCTTGGCTACCTCGACGTTCGTAAGGCTGGAATGTCGGAACGGGAAGTGTATCCTTACTGCTTAATTGCATGTGCTAGTGGGCATATGACGACGTTGTTGGGAGGCGAACGCTTTGCGTTGATCGACCCGGCCGCCAAATGTTGTATACTTGCGAGGTGGTGTCATTTGCATGTAGTGTACCGCTTGTTTTGATGCTTGTGCTCTTTTCCGCCTCTTTCGTGAATGTCGACTGAATTTGGGGTACTCGGCGTCTATGATTGACCGAGTCTTGGATGCGAAACGTATATCGCATGTCGAACCGAAACACGTTTATTCCGAGAGTCTGGCCAGGTTTAGACTAGGACCGGATATTTATATCGTCGTGCTACCAGGAGGAAATTAGCCTACATATACGAAATGTTTATCGTGTATGCGTTCAGGGAAATGTTTATCCCGTGGATGCGATTTCAATCATTCTTGCCATGTACACGGTGCTAGTGCGTGTCATTTACCGTGAGAGATGTCGTCAATGTATTGGTACGTTTGAATGGATGATTATATGATTGATTACTTATGATCTTCGTATGACTTGGCATGGTTTGGTTGTCGAGTCTCAATCTTATCAAACTTATACCGCTAACGGTGAGATGCAAGCCCAGGTGAGTGTATATGGTTGCCTAAGAGTGTCTTCCCCGAGTCTTTGTATAGTATGAAGGATTCGGATTTGTATTCCATATGCTCTTATCCTTATATATTGAATTGCCTATTTATCCTTATCATATTTCACATGTATATCTATATATGTATGCTTCTACTTTTGTATTTCCTTCTATGTACGTTTAATGTGATATGGCTGGGAGAACCCGGAGTTACTCCCCACTGACTGTGGCGTTCATGTTTTTCATGGATGAACAGGTTGCTTGATTTGGATGGCTTTTTGACTGTGGTATTTTGGGTTCGGGTGTGAGCTAGCGGGCGTTGTCCCTGGAAGATTCACCTCTAGACGTTATTTAGCTAGTTTGCTAATCACTTTGACATTGATAACATTTTAAGAGACTACGTCTCTTGTTGTAGTATATTTCATACTTTGGTTTGTAATATTTGACACTCCTCGTACTTTTCTATATGCATGTCAAAAGTTTTAAAAACATCATATTTTCCGCTATTTAAATCACATGCTTGTTATGTTTTACTTCCGCATTCGCGAGGGTTGTCACAGTTGGTATCAGAGATTTATCGCTCCCGACGCACACACGTGAACCCTAAACTTAAACTACTTGACCTTGAAATAATAAATGAGAGATGGGTAGAAGTTAAGGAATTTACTTGGTAGTCTATTTGTTTATGCTAAGTGTTAGGATTAACTCGTTTTGTTTTTGTTTCTTATGAAGATGGTTAGACCTCGAATTGTAGAGAACGTTATGCTAGAAGCTCTTACGCAAGTGTTGAAAAATCAACAAGATGCGGCTTTAGCTCAAGCCAACCAAGTTCCCCCTCGAAGAGAAGATAACCACCAAGGAGGCTACGCTTGGGTGGCAGGTCAAATAGCTAGAAGCAAGATCATTCCTTACGGTGGAGAGCCGAACCCTACCGAGCTATCGGAATGGTTCCGAGAGATGGAGAAGCAATTTGATCTATACCAAGTCCGTGAAGAGGACAAGGTGAGGATCGCAAAGCACTTCCTTGTAAGGGAAGCATATAACTGGTGGGCGATTACTAGCGCCACCGCTACTCTTGAAGATGATTTCAATTGGGCTTGTTTCAAAGCTCTAGTGGAAGGTCGATTCTATCCTAAGGAGCTCAAGCAACAAAGGCTCAAGAAGTTTATTGACTTCAAGGAAGGTAACTTGTCGGCACAAGACTTCACTACGGAGTTCAACAAGCTTGCTCATTTTGCTCCGAGGCTTATCAGAGATGACGAGGACCGAGCTTTCTACTACCGCAACAAGCTTAGTGCTTTACTTCAAAGTAAAGTGAGGAGGAATACTTCTTCCTTTGGGGATTTATATGATGATTCTCTATGGGCCGAGAATTCCATGAAGGCCATTAGGGATGAAGCTATGATGAATAATCCCTCTCCTTCTTTCACTCCTAGGCCTAATGTCTATGGGAAGAGAACGTTTACTCCGTCTTCTTCTAACTCTTATGCTAACAAGAGGAGATTCAATCCTCCCCCAAATGCAAATGCAAGAGCTCCCGCTCCTTTCATTCCCCGAGCTACTTCTAACGTGGCTCATAAGCCTTATGCTCCTCAAGCTCAAGCTCAAGGTCGCTTGTGCAACCGTTGTAGACTTCCATACCATCGCGGTGTGTCTTGTTCCAACCGACCTTATATTTGCTTCTTTTGCCAAAGGAGTGGTCACCCTTATGAGGATTGCCCCGATCGTAAGTTGCCCCTTCCTATTGCTAAACCTAAGGGTTCTATCTTTGTTATGAGCCGTGCCGAAGCCGATGCTCATCCGGAGATAATTACGGGTATGTTCTCAATCTTAGAGCAACCATGTCTTATTCTTTTTGATACCGGTGCTTCTATGTCCTTTGTGTCTTCGACATATGGTAATAAATTATCTATCGAGCCTACTTCTAGTGAGGATACTCCCATATCCTTACCATCCGGAGAAATTATCTCTTGTTCTACTATATATCCTAATGTCCCAATATCTATTGCGGGTTCTATCTTCCCCGCTAATCTCCTTAAGTTTCCTCTAGGAGAGTTCGATATAATTCTAGGTATTGATTGGTTTGCATTGTACCATACTAGGTTCGAGTGTAGAGATCAAAAGATTTATTTAAAGAGTCCTTTAATAGTTAGAATAACCTATAAGGGATCTCATCCCCGAAAAGGTGTGTCTTTGATTTCCGCTATGAAGGTGGTAAGTATGGTGAGAAAGGGTCACCAAGCATACTTGTGTATTGTGACTTCTTCAACTACCTCTTTGCCAAATATTGAAGATGTGCCTATTGTTCGTGAATTTGTTGATGTATTTCCCGATGACTTGCCCGGGATTCCTCCCGAGCGTGATGTTGAGTTTTCTATTGATCTTGTACCTGGTTCTGGACCCATTGTAACAACCCGAAAAGTACCAATTTGTCTAAGCAATAGCTTATGATACTTTTCAGTAGAACTTAAGTTTTTAATATAGGAATTTTTGTTCCGAGTCGTATTTTGAAATTCCGCGTTCGTATTTGGAATTTTTGAGAGATTTCATGAAACGACCGTTTTTAGTCATCTTTGACTTTTCTTGACTTTTAAGTCGTCTTTGACTTTTCTTGACTTTTTAAAAGTCGTCATTGACTTTTCTTGACTTTTAAGTCGTCAGAAAACTTTTCTTGACTTTTAAGTCATTTTTGACTTTCCCTCGACTTTTAAGTCGACTTTGACTTTCGTTGACTTTTTCCGTCTCGCCTTACAAGTTTGAAGACCGAAATTTTATTTAAAAAAATAATATTTTTAATTTATTTCTATTTGGATTTATTAAGATTTATCATAATTTAATATAATTATTTTGAATTTATTTGGAATTTAAAGAATAACTTTTAAGGTTTTTAACCAAACGTCATTTAACTATTCCCGACGCATCGTAATGCGCGCAACAAAATCGAAACTCGACTTTGGCATGAGTCACACGCCTATGTCATCATTTTCCACTCACAACTAGATATTTTATTTGTTTTGATTAAACAAATCATAATATCTAGATATTTATTAACTTTATCGATCCGTTAACGAAAATTACGCAAATCGAGCAAAAACAGACCCGGAAGTCACCATACCACACGGCTCCTTTTCCTCTCTAATAGCCCTTGATATTTTCATTACTTTTGATACAATAATCATAATATCTAGATATTTGTTGAAATTAACTTTATCGTTAATTATATTTAATCGTTTACCGTAAAATAATTATTAAACGCGAGTCAACTACGTAACAACAATTTCAAAACTCGACATCCTTATTTGCCTATAACTACACGGCTCAACCCACCCTTCCTTACTCACAAACAACTTTTCACTTTACAACAAATCAAAATAAGATCAAAATATCGCTTTCTTTAATCGTTCTTCGTGTTCTTCGTTGTTCATCATTTGTTCTTCATTGTTCTTGAGCAAAACCTTCATAAAATCTTCGTTTCTTAATTAAATCTTTCCTATCTTATATTTCTAGACTCTCCTCTTCGCTCTCCATCTTCACGTACGGTTTTATTTCAATTCCGTCAAGATCATTTTCAACACTTTAATTATGGAAATTCATATTTTAATTCTAATAATGTTTTCCTTGTTATTTCTTATAGGGGAAGACTTTGAAGACGAGTTTGGAGACTCGTATATTTTGGGTGAAGATTAGTAGGAGGGTTTCTTAATTATATACTTCTTATTATTTTGGTGCTAAGTGGTTTTGCTAGCTAAGGTAACAATTCCGATTTACTCGACGAATTAATGTCACATAGTTTTTTAGTTTTTGTTCATATTATGGTTATTTATGATTTTAGTAGTAACATGAGATGAAATGATTTTGTTTATGTTGTATGGAATTTTTATGTTGTATTATTGTTCTTGATGATTTTTAAGTTGTAGGAAATTTTTATGTTGTATTATT
>JAIUZE010066759.1:0-15129 GCA_022085475.1 Heliosperma pusillum
GGTCAAAACGATGATTCCAACTCCGAGAAGCTTGCTTAAGTCCATAAATGGAACGCTTAAGCCTGCACACTTTCTTAGGATTTTTAGGATCAATGAAACCTTCGGGCTGTACCATGTACAATTCCTTCTCCAAATAACCGTTTAAGAAGGCGGTTTTCACATCCATCTGCCAAATTTCATAGTCATGAAAAGCGGCAATCGCTAAGATTATCCGAATGGAACGCATCATAACTACAGGTGCAAAAATTTCATCATAATGCAATCCGTGCACTTGAGTGAAACCTTTTGCCACTAGTCGTGCCTTATAGGTGTCTGGTTGTCCTTCTACGGAATGCTTTATCTTATAAAGCCATTTGCACTGAAGAGGCCGTACCTTATCAGGCAAATCAACAAGATCTCATACGTCATTCTCATACATGGAGTCCATCTCGGATTGCATGGCTTCAAGCCATAGCCTAGAGTCGGAACAGGTCATGGCACCTTTATAGGTAGCGGGTTCGTTACTCTCTAGGAGTAAAACATTATCTCTCTCATTCTCCTCGACCATACCAATGTATCTGTCTGGAGGAATGGAGACTCTACCCGACCTCCTAGGTTCCTGAGGAATATTAACCGTAGCAGAAGTTGAAGGAACATCTTCCTCCATCGGCTGCTCGGTTGTTGGTTCTTGAATCTCCGACAGATCGAAGGTTCTATTACTTGACTTGTTCTCGAGAAACTCTTTCTCTAAGAACTTCGCACTAGTCGCAACAAAAACTCGATGTTCGGTAGGCGAATAGAAGTAATGACCAAACATTCCTTTTGGATAACCAATAAAGTATGTCTTGACCGATCGCGGGCCGAGCTTATCCTCGTGTCTCCACTTGACATAAGCCTCGCAGCCCCAAACCCAAATAAAGGACAAGTTAGGGACCGTTCCCTTCCATATCTCATATGGAGTCTTGTCTACAGCTTTAGACGGACTTCGGTTAAGTATAAGAGCAGCTGACAAAAGAGCAAAACCCCATAATGAATCAGGTACTACCGTGTGACTCATCATGGATCAAACCATATCAAGTAATGTTCGATTTCTCCGTTCGGACACACCATTTAATTGAGGTGTTCCAGGTGGAGTTAACTGTAATACTATGCCACAGTCTTTAAGGTGTTAATCAAACTCATTTGAAAGATATTCGCCACCACGATCTGATCGAAGTGCTTTAACCTTTTTTCCCAGTTGGTTCTCAACCTTATTCTGGAATTCCTTGAACTTTTCAAAGGACTCACTTTTATGCTTCATTAAGTAGACATATCCGTATCTACTCAAATCATCCGTGAAAGTGATAAAATATCTATAGCCGTCTCTTGCGTTGATTGACATAGGTCCACATACATCAGTATGTATGAGTTCTAATAGGTCATTAGCACGCATTCCAACACCTTTGAAGGAAATTTGAGTCATTTTGTCGATAAGACATGATTCACACGTGCCAAATGATTCGTAATCAAATGGGGAGATAGTCCCATTCTCAATGAGCTTCTTTACACGTTTTTCATTTATGTGTCCCATACGACAGTGCCATAGATACGTTTGATCTTTGTCACCAACCTTTACTTTCTTATTATTCACATGTAATATTTCTGTGGTTTGATCTAAGATATAAATGCCATTCATGGAAACTGCTTTGCCATAAACCATTTCATTCAAAGAGAAAATACAGCTATTGTCTTTTATTGAAAATGAAAAACCGTCTTTATCAAGTACGGAAACAGATATAATGTTCTTAGATAAACTGGGTACATAGTAACAGTTATATAAATACAACTCAAATCCACTCGGGAGTTGGATTACGTATGTTCCCATTGAGACTGCAGCAACTTTTGCTCCATTCCCGACTCGCAGGTCCACATCACCCTTTGCGAGAGGTGTGATGTTTTTTAGGCCCTGCAAATGATTACACAGATGAGAACCACAACCAGTATCAAGTACCCAAGTTCCGAAACTTGCATGGTTAATCTCAATCATATGAATATAAGATGACATACCAACAGGAGTGACGCGGCCTGCTTTTATGTCCTCACGGTACACTGGACAGTTCCTCCTCCAATGCCCAGTCTTGTGGCAATGGTGGCATTCATTGTCACTGTCCTTGCTCTTTGCCTTGCCTTGTGAGCTACTAGTCTCACCAGGCCCACTCTTACCCTTTCCTGACTTCTTAAACTTTGGCTTCCCTACATTTAGGTCGCCATGAGCCTTGCCCTTACCTTTGTTTTTGTTGGAAATCATGAGAACATCTTGCTTCATGCTCCCACTCAATTTCAGATCCTTCTCGGTCTGTACGAGAAGTGAGTGTAGCTCATGAAGACTTTTCTTCATGTCATTCATGTAGTAGTTTGCCCTGAAAAGGGCAAAACCATCATGAAGTGAATGAAGCACACGGTTAATGACTATGCTCTCACTGATTTTGCAATCAAATGCCTCCAGTTTCTCGACATTCTCAATCATATCAAGAATTTGTGGGCTAACCGGTTGGCCCTTCTGGAGTTTCGCCTCAAAGAAGCGACAGGTATGCTCATATGTAACGATTCTCGGTGCTTTTGAAAATTCGTTAGTGAGCGTGGTGAAAATCTTATTTGCACCTTGGGCAATGAAGCGTCTTTGCAAATTGGGTTCCATTGCAAAGATGAGTACGTTCTTTATCGCACCTACTTCCATAACAAAGTCACTATAAACAAGTGACTCGTTAGCTCTCGCATTGGGGCCTGGGTTTGGCGGTATTGGCTCAGTCAAGAACTTGAGCTTGCCGTCAGCAATGGCTGCATTCCGTAATGCCGCCTCCCAGTCCGCAAAGTTGGACCCGTCATTCTTCAGTCGCGTGGACTGATTCATGTGGTCCATGAAAGTTTTAAGCCAGGACTCGCGTGCGAGTGTGGCACTTGGCATAGGGACATCATTATGGCCAGCCATTTGTTATAAGCAGTATTATCAATATAAAACGAATTCTACACTGCGAAAAAGAAGAAAAATATAATAATAAGCATACTCATCGATATGAATTAAGTCTAGTGCAAAACTTGTTTAATGCGAAGACTCAAGCATTTATACAATTGACCTCCCTCAAGAATTATATAAATGATTCCAAGACTCAATTATCTGTAAATTGATAAGCCAACCTCTTGGCTAATTCTACCTTTAGAATTCTTGGTCGATAAAATTTTATCTATAGTCCATCATAATCACGAGAAACTCTTCGGATTATAATGTTGAGGTAAAATAAGTCAACACTCACTACTTACCCAACGTAGAAGGGGTCATATGGAGAGTAAGATCCTATATGCCTACCGACGAAGAAGGGATTCATAGTAGTTTGGCCTATAAAGAATAGTCTCAATTTTAGGTTTTAGAGGAAGATCCCATCAACTTTATTTTTAATTCATTTTAAGTGAACGAATATCTAGCATGCGAGAATGAATAAACTAAGATAATGGCTTAAAATTCGTGTGACATCTTTATGTCCATGATAACTAACATCCAAACTATATGAGTCAATTTTCATGCAATATAGTAGTAGGTGGTTTGGTTTAGGCGGAATATGATGCACTAACTATCATGTGATGAAAAGCAACAAGAACGAAAAATACGTAAAATTACAAAGTCCTAGTGTGGCCTATCTACCAAAATGAACAAAAATAAAACTTTGGAATCCATCCAAATTGGACCCGAAAAGCTTGTCTTGATGTTCCATCTTGGTCCATGTAGCGGGAGTGAGCAATCCAATCTCCATCTTTAGTCTTCTCAAATTACATTTAATAAATTACAAAATATAAACCTATTTACATTCTAATTTAAAAAACATAACTTCAAAGAAAATAAAAGGAGATTCGAGATCTTAAAATTACATCAAGATTATGTTTCTATCATTACGAAAACATAATCAACTAAGGCCACACTAAGTAATACAAATTACAACCAATTGCAAAAATACGTAAATTAAACCATTCAACAAATCATTCAACAAAATAAAATGCATCAACAATAAATTAATCATTCAAGACATAATTCCTTAATTATGTAGAGTAATTTAACCAAACCACCTATTTTAAATGATCAAAATTATGTGACAATTCCTTAATTACTCACAATAATTCCAATCAAACATAATCCAATTTTAATTCATATACATTATTTTAAACCTTTTTAAAATAATTGGGTATCCAATAATTGTGAACTGTTTCACAACAACAATTATAAATTATCAATATAATGCATAAAAGAAAATAATTCGGCCAAAATAAAAAAGAAAATATCCGAATTTTTTTTTATTAAGCTACAGCCTGTTTTTTTTTTTAATTTGATGTTGCTAATATTTCAAGATCGGTACAATTATCAACATTTAATCATTATTAAACATTGATACAAACTAGATGATTCAATTTAACATTTTAAAATGAATATCTAAATCATGATTAAATCGATTATCTTAATATTTGACTAATCATAATTGATTTGAACATCATTAAAATTAATGAATCATGATGCAAAACAACAATTTAACATCATGTTAAACCGAAAATATATAGCAAAACAAATGTTCATAAACATTCAAAACAATTTCCATTTACATTTTAATTTAATCCTTATTAAATTAAAACATCTACAAATTTATCATATTGTCATCTTAACATATTAAAACAACAATATCAATAAATCAAATGAAAACAATAATAAAAAAAAATAAAAAATACACGGCCCAAAAAAAAAATTGCCGAATAAAAATTTGGACCGAATAAATTTTTTTTTTCATCATTCGTGAAAAATCATATAAAATAATTTCGTAGCCAAGGCTCTGATACCACTTGTGGGAAATATCGGTATATTTCATACATGAAATTTAAGGATTATAACGAAATTATAATATATGAAATACGAGTCATAAACGAAAAGCATAAAGATTAGAATCAACCTTTGGTCCTAGCAATATGGCCTAAGAACAAATATCGAGATCGATATTCTCCTAATCGTTGCACCCAAGATGCTCTGAGATATGCCTATTCTTGTGCTAGAAAGAATACAAAAATTACTGATAATTTTTGTGAAAGTAATTGTATGATGATTATGTAGAGAAGAAGAGTTTATATAATACTCTTCTCCTCTCCTCAAAACCGTGCAAGTAGGTAGTATAGTAGAGGTAGGAGTCTCCCTCTTTTTTTCTACTTGTTTTTGGTAATTAGAGTTAAGATAGGAATCTTCCCTCTTTTATTTATTTAATGTATAATATTTGTATATATTATTATTGTCATTTATGTTGTCACATATTAATAAGTCGACATCATTTATTATGACAATATCGTATAATATATACGTCAATTATAAATATCGTATATTTATAATTTGCTAATTAAATATAACAGTTTATATTTAATTACGAATTAACATTTAATTCGTTTAAGCTTACATTATTTAATCGTATTAAATAATTACATTATATACATTAACTAGATATAACAGTTTATATTCAATTACGAATTAACATTTAATTCGTCTCAGCTAGTATTATTTAATCGTATTAAATAATCGTATCATCATTACATTGACTAACCTTTTAGTCATATACATCGACTAACCTTTTAGTCATATAAGGCATCAATATGATTATATTTTTCATATAATCATATCTCTCAAACACATCATTTAGGTGTGACTTTTAGGGACCAGTTGATCACCGCCATTAAAATGACAATAACGTCAAACTTCTAGCAAACCAACCGTTATCGATAAACGTTAATCAACTGATAAGAATACTAAGTATACCATGTGAACCTGTAAGAGATTTATACACGTTATCACACTAACTGTGGAGGACACTAGCTCCAACATTCGTGTGGTCCATGAAAGTTTTAAGCAAGGACTCGCGTGCGAGTGTGGCACTTGGCATAGGGACATCATTATGGCCAGCCATTTGTTATAGCAGTATTATCAATATAAGACGAATTCTACAATGCGAAAAAGAAGAAAAATATAATAATAAGCATACTCATCGATAAGAATTAAGTCTAGTGCAAAAACTCGTTTAATGCGAAGACTCAAGCATTTATACAATTGACCTCCCTCAAGAATTATATAAATGATCCCAAGACTCAATTATCTGTAAATTGATAAGCCAACCTCTTGGCTAATTCTACCTTTAGAATTCTTGGTCGATAAAATTTTATCTTTAGTCCATCATAATCACGAGAAACTCTTCGGATTATAATGTTGAGGTAAAATAAGTCAACACTCACTACTTACCCAACGTAGAAGGGGTCATATGGAGAGTAAGGTCCTATATGCCTACCGCCGAAGAAGGGATTCATACTAGTTTGGCCTATAAAGACTAGTCTGAATTTTAGGTTTTAGAGGAAGATCCCATCAACTTTATTTTAATTCATTTTAAGTGAACGAATATCTAGCATGCGAGAATGAATAAACTAAGATGATGGCTTAAAATTCGTGTGACATCTTTATGTCCATGATAACTAACATCCAAACTATATGAGTCAATTTTCACGCAGTTTTAGCTAGTGGTTTGGTTTATGCGGAATATGATGCACTAACAATCATGTGATGAAAAGCAACAAGAACGAAAAATACGTAAAATTACAAAGTCCTAGTGTGGCCTATCTATTAAAATGAACAAAATACAACTTTGGAATCCATCCAGGATTGGACCTGAAAAGCTTGTCTTGATGTTCCATCGTGGTCCATGTAGCGGGAGTGAGTAATCCGATCTTCATCTTTAGTCTTCTCAAATTACATTTAATAAATTACAAAATATAAACCTATTTACATTCGAATTTAAAAACATAATTTCAAAGAAAACAAAAGGAGATTCGAAATCTCAAAATTACATCAAGATCATGTTTCCATCATTACGAAAACATAATCAACTGAGGCTACACTAGGTAATACAAATTACAACCAATTGCAAAAATGTGACAACCCTCGAAAATGCGGAAATAAAATATAACAAGCATGTGATTTATATAGCGGAAGATACGGTGTTTTTAAAACTTTTTACATGCTAAGATAAAAATACGAGGAATGTCAAATAGTTACAAACCAAAGTAGAATATACTACAAAGAGACGAACTCTCTCAAAATGTTATCAAATATCAAAGTCATTAGCAAACTAACTAAACAATGTCTAGAGGTGATTCATCCAGGCCAACGCCCGCTAGCTCACACCCGAACCCAAGATACCACAAGCAAAAATCCATCAAATCAAGCAACCTGTTCATCAATGAAAAACATGAACGCCACAGTAAGTGGGGAGTAACTCCGGGTTCTCCCAGCCATATCACAAATAACATATTTAAACGGAAATACGAAAGTAGAAGCATGCATATATAAATATACATGTGAAATACGAGGAGAATAAATAGGCAATTCAATATATAAAGATGTCGGTACATGAAGTACAAAACCGTAACCATCATATTATAGACAGACTCGGGGAAGACACTCTTAGGCAACTATATACTCACTAGGGCTTACATCTCACCGTTAGCGGCATATACTTGATAAAATAGAGACTCGACATATAAACCACGTCAATCATCTATTTCATGCAAGAGTCCAACTCAATGTTCACTTATAATTCAACATACAAACAATCATCCAATCATACGGATATAACAACATAATCTCTCACGGTAAATGGCACGCACTAGCATCATGTACAATAGCAAGACAAGCCAATGGAAGCCCACGGGATAAGACATTTCCCGGAACCGTATACGATAAGACGTTTCGTATACTCATGACCTAGACAAACATGTTCATGGGATAAGACGTTTCCCGGAATCGTGTACGATAAGACGTTTCGTACACACAAGACTCTAATCCTCTCGGTAGGACGACGATAATAATACGGTCCTAGTCTAAACCTGGCCAGACTCTCGGAATAAGACATTTCCTGATTCGACATGTGGTATCACGTTCCACATCCAAGACTCGAACATACAAAGACGTCGAGTACCCCAAATTCGGCTAAACCACACGAAAGAGGCGCAAAGAGATCTATAGTCAAAAGTCAAGCTAGTACGCTACATGCAATGACACCACCTCGCAAGGATACAACATTTGACGGCTGGGTCGATCAACGCATGGCGTTCGCCTCCTAACAACGTCGTCATATCTCCACTAAACAAATGCACAACGGCATCACGGTTATACTCCACCACTCCGACATTTAAGTCTAACGGTTATAAAGTATGAACGGGGGAATGCGAGTTCATAGTACAAAACAATTAGTGCTCAATTCATAACATATGTAAAACCGACTCAAAGTGGGACATATCAAAACCGTCACAAAACATGAGATATAAGCATATGAGATATCATATATTCTAAACATGAATATTTAAAGTCGTTATGTAAATTTATACGATAAACGAACCATACAAAATATTATAAGTGAAATGTATAAGAAAGAAATAGAAGATGAAATCTCAGGGGGTGACAGCCGGTCCATAGAACCGGCCGCCGGCTACCCGGCTGGCACTTCAGCATACTATGAAAACAATGCAAAATACAGCGTGTCCCAGCCGGTCAAGGGGACCGGCAGTCGGCCACCGGGCTGGGACTAACATGACACCAAATTTCCCAAAATAATCAGCCGTAGTCCCAGCAGGTCAGCTGACCGGCAGCCGATCGGCCGGCTGGGACCAACTTCACCCGAGATTCACTATACTTCACCAAAATCATCCATTTTCATTAACAACCATCAACAATTAAAATCAACTATCATTATCAATCATCAATACTCATTAACAATTATCAATAAACAACAACTATCATCAACAACATAAATCCTAGGACTAATCATCCTACCTAATTATGTTTACTAACATTAAAAATACATTAAAACACGTAATGATATCGAGTAACCCTTCACCGTTACCTTTTTGCGTCTTCAATCCTCGTCTAGGTCCTCTTCTATCAAGTAATAGTCTTTGTCGAGGTCTGGGAGGTCACCACCTACAATTAGACAACAAAAGATGAATATAATTCACCTTTGAGAAAGATGGATAAATTGAAAAGCGAGAAAGACGATAATTTTATTACCAATTAAGATAGAGGACGATGAGAGGGAAAGATTAAGACGGAAATTAGCGGAATTGAGCGAGTAATGAAGGAGTAGTGTCGATTATGAGTTTGAGCAAGTATGGAGTTTAAGGTTTTGGTGGTTACTTGGTGAAGAAGAACGAGTAAGTGGAAATAAGGGAGTTAGGGTATTGAGGGAGTATAAGGGAGCAAGTGGAAAAATATGGGAAAAAGTCCATAAGCGTCTTAAGACGTAACTTACTCGGAATCTCGCGTAAAGTCCGAAAACAAACTCGGATTTTCTAAAATAGACGCGGGAAATTAAATTCTAGACTAAAACTAAAATTCGCTGAAAAGTATCCGTATAATATTTTTACTATAAAAATAGGGTACATTTGCGGGTGTTACAAAAAATACGTAAATAAAGCATTCAACAAATCATTCAACAAAATAAAATGCATCAACAATAAATTAGTCATTCAATACATAATTCCTTAATTATGTAGAGTAATTTATCCAAACCACATAATTTAAAATGACCAAAATTATGTGACAATTCCTTAATTACTCACAATAATTCCAATCAAACATAATCCAATTTTAATTCATATTATCGTATAACATGAATTAATCCAACATTATTTTAAACCATTTTAAAATAATTGGGTATCCAAAAATTGTGAACTTTTTCACAACAACAATTATACATTATCAATATAATGCATAAAAAAAAAAATTCGGCCAAACTTAAAAAAAAAACAAAAAATCCGAATTTTTTTTTTTATAAAACAGCATCCACGGGCTGTTTTTTTTCTTTCTTTTTTTTTATTTAATTTGATGTTGCTAATATTTCAAGATCGGTACAATTATCAACATTCAATCATTATTAAACATTGATACAAACTAGATGATTCAATTTAACATTTTAAAATGAATATCTAAATCATTATTAAATTGATTATCTTAATATTTGATAAATTACGACTTATAAATTATATAAGTGTAAATTGTATTAATGAATTGCATTGTGTTTAATTTACAACCCTATCCTATTTATACATAATACAAGGGTAGTTATAATAATTATATGACCCTTCACCAAGGATCACATTGATTCACCAAGGGGCACGAATATCGGTATTGCACTCCAAACCGTAATATACTCCAACAGCCCCCTCAAACTCATGGCAATTTGTAAAAATTTTCATGAGTTTGGAAAGTAATATATAAAAAAAATCATCACTTTTGCTCCAATACCGTAATATACATGTTGTAGTCGGTATCATGTCAACCATTTTTCTTTTCGTTGAATCGAGGACCGCCATTCTTTTCGGACCTCGTCACATCTGCTTCAAGGGAACGCCATTCTTTTCGAACCTCGTCACATCTGCAGTGAAAGTTGAACGAGAACGTCTTTCTTTTCGAACCCGTCAATTTAAGTCAAGCGGAGAACGCATTTTTTTTATTGAACTCGCTGATTCTGCACTTACGAGAGCCATGTTCTTGTCGAACCTCTGGTTTTACAATATTTCAAATGTACTCCCAATTGAATACTTTCGTAATAATGCCCCATTATCTCTAGAAGATCGTGAATGTGGTTATACCACCATATCGGTGCAATCACAACCAATAGGTACAATTTGACAATGTTTTGTAACTGCTAATCTGCAGTTACATTCCATGGCAACGCCCTCAACATTTACTTCAATGATAATAATTACACTTATAGATTTAGTGAATCGAGGAACGCCATTCTTTTCGGACCTCGTCACATTTACTTTAAAGGAACGCCATTCTTTTCGAACCCTTTAATTTAAAGTTGAACGGGAACGTCATTCTTTTCGGACCCGTCAAAATTTCAACCGATTTCATGGTTGAATAAAGACACCACATCCTCTCCTGAAGAGAATAAATGTGGGTACAATACCTTTTGGTGCAAACTTGAATCTTGTTCATGGAGTGCAGCCGTCATCATGGACATGGCTTTTGCCTTCTCCATAAGTACCAATTTTTCCAATTGATAAAATCAAGCGTTGAGCATATAGTAAATGATCAGGCTATAAAACCAATGTTTAAAGGCTATTGCCTGTACAAAATATTATGCATTTGTTTGAATGCAATTCATTAATACAATTTACACTTATAGTATTTATAAGTCGTAATTTATCAATCTATCTATTCCGCTGCACACACAACGAATTGCATCCAAACATGAAATCAAAAGACCATGAAATCGGTATTGTACCAAAAGGTATTGTAGCCATGTCCATGATGACGGCTGCACTCCATGAACAAGATTCAAGTTTGCACCAAAAGGTAATGTACCCACATTTATTCTCTTCAGGAGAGGATGTGGTGTCTTTATTCAACCATGAAATCGGTTGAAATTTTGACGGGTCCGAAAAGAATGACGTTCCCGTTCAACTTTAATTTAAAGGGTTCGAAAAGAATGACGTTCCTTTAAAGTAAATGTGACGAGGTCCGAAAAGAATGGCGTTCCTCGATTCACTAAATCTATAAGTGTAATTATTATCATTGAAGTAAATGTTGAGGGCGTTGCCATGGAATGTAACTGCAGATTAGCAGTTACAAAACATTGTCAAATTGTACCTATTGGTTGTGATTGCACCGATATGGTGGTATAACCACATTCACGATCTTCTAGAGATAATGGGGCATTATTACGAAAGTATTCAATTGGGAGTACATTTGAAATATTGTAAAACCAGAGGTTCGACAAGAACATGGCTCTCGTAAGTGCAGAATCAGCGAGTTCAATAAAAAAAATGCGTTCTCCGCTTGACTTAAATTGACGGGTTCGAAAAGAAAGACGTTCTCGTTCAACTTTCACTGCAGATGTGACGAGGTTCGAAAAGAATGGCGTTCCCTTGAAGCAGATGTGACGAGGTCCGAAAAGAATGGCGGTCCTCGATTCAACGAAAAGAAAAATGGTTGACATGATACCAACTACAACATGTATATTACGGTATTGGAGCAAAAGTGATGATTTTTTTTATATATTACTTTCCAAACTCATGAAAATTTTTACAAATTGCCATGAGTTTGAGGGGGGTGTTGGAGTATATTACAGTTTGGAGTGCAATACCGATATTCGTGCCCCTTGGTGAATCAATGTGATCCTTGGTGAAGGGTCATATAATTATTATAACTACCCTTGTATTATGTATAAATAGGATAGGGTTGTAAATTAAACACAATGCAATTCATTAATACAATTTACACTTATATAATTTATAAGTCGTAATTTATCAATATTCAACTAATCATAATTGATTCGAACATCATTAAAATTAATGAATCATAATGCAAAACAACAATTTGTCATCATGTATACCGAAAATATATAGCAAAAATAAATGTTCATTAACATTCAAAACAATTTCCATTTACATTTTAATTTAATCCTTATTAAATTAAAACATCCACAAATTTATCATATTGTCATCTTAACATAATAAAAAAACAATATCAATAAATCTTGTAACAACCCGAAATACCCGATTTTTCTAGTAAAAATATTTACTAACACTTTTCAGTAGAACTTAAGTTTTTAAAATAGGAATTTTTGTTCCGAGTCTTATTTTGAAATTCCGCGTTCGTATTTGGAATTTTTGAGGGATTTCATGAAAAGACCGTTTTTAGTCATCTTTGACTTTTCTTGACTTTTAAGTCGTCTTTGACTTTTCCTTGACTTTTTAAAGTCGTCATTGACTTTTTCTTGACTTTTAAGTCGTCCTAAACTTTTCTTGACTTTTAAGTCATCTTCGACTTTTCTCGACGTTTCAGTCAACTTTGACTTCCGTTGACTTTTCCCGACTCGTCTCATAAGTATGAAGACCGAAATTTTATTTAAAAAAATAATATTTTTGATTTATTTTTATTTAGATTTATTAAGATTTATCATAATTTAATATAATTATTTTGAATTTATTCGGAATTTAAAGAATAACGTTTACGGTTTTAACCGAACGTCATTTAACTATTCCCGACGCATAGTAATGCGCGCAACAAAATCGAACTCGACTTTGGCATGAGTCACGCGCCCGTGTCATCGTTTTCCACTCACATGAGATAGTTTAATTCTTTTGATTAAACTAATAAGAATATCTTAGATATTTTCAGCTTTATCGATCAGTTAACGAAACGTACGCAAATCGAGCAAAAACAGACCCGTTGCTCACCATACCACACGGCTCAAAAGTCCTCTAATGGCCTTGATATTTTCATTACTTTTGGATACAATAATCATAATATCTAGATATTTGTTATAATTAACTTTATCGTTAATTATATTTAATCGTTTACCGTAAAATAATTATTTAACGCGAGTCAATTACGGAACAACAATTTCAAAACTCAACACCTTTATTTGGCCTATATTACACGGCTCAACTCCACTTTCCACTCACCAACAACTTTTCACTTTACAACAAATCAAAATAAGATCAAAACATCACTTTATTTAATCGTTCTTCGTGTTCTTCATCGTTCATCAACCGTTCTTCATCGTTCTTGAGCAAAACCTCCATAAATCCTTCATTTCTTAATTCAATCCTTCCTAATTTATATTTCTAGGATCTCCTCTTCGCTCTCCATCTTCTAGTACGTTTTAAATTCAATTCCGTCAAGATCGTTTTCAACACTTTAATTATGAGAAAATCATATTTTAAGTTCTAATAATGTTTTCTTGTCATTTCTTATAGGGGAAGATTGTGAAGACGAGTTTGGTGACTCGTATATCTTAGGAGAAGACTAGAAGACGGGTTTCTTAGTTCTTAGTTCTTATTATTTTGGTGCTACTTGATTTTAGCTAGCTAAGGTAACGATTCCGAGTTACTCGACGATATAATGTCACATAGCCTTAGTTTCTTAGGTTTTAGTTCATATTATGGTTACTACTGATTTTTAGTAGTAACATGTTAAGTAGTATGATTTATATGTTGTATGGAATTTTTAATATGTTAGTGTTCTAGACATGTTAGTATGATTTAATTAAAATCATGATTTTTGTATGATTGATGGTTGAATTGGATGTTTAAAAATGGATGTTTGTTAATTAAAAACATGTTAGAATTTAATTGGGGTGGTGGTTGTTGTGGCCGTGGAGGTGGCCGGGTATGGTGGTTTGTGAACCGGCCGGTTCAGGCTGGTCAGACCGGTTCAGGCCGGTCCAGCCGGTCTGGGCTGGTCCTTGGTGGGTCCGGGTTTTGGTCTTTGGGTTGTGTCGATGTTTGATTGTTATGTTGTGGTTTTGACGGGTTTTAATTATGATAAGCATGCGGGAAATAATTAGAAACGGTTTTTTATTAAAATTGTCAAAACAGCCATTTTTAGCCAAAACAGGCCCGTGGGCCCATCCAGGCCCATGTGGGGTCCGGCCCAACTCAGCCCGTGGGTCCCACTTTGGGACTTGTGACGGTTTTTGAGTTATCGTCATTTTTATCGTGTTTTGTAATATTTAGCAAGTGGGAAATTTTAATAAGTAAATTATTTAATTAAAAGTATTTTTCATAAAATTATTATTTCTCACATGTTAGAAATTATAATACAAGATCGTAGTTTAATTTGATAGCCTTTAAGTCAAGCGGGGGGTTACGTAAGATTTAATAATTCACATGTTAGAAGTTTTTAATAAATAACATGTAATGAATATGATGATTCTTATGTTCAAGCCTCGAGGGCTAAGACTCTGTTTCTAGCCGGTTTGACCGAACGGGTTTGGTCAAACTAAGATCTAGTCAGCCCCGATTGACTGATGACCCGTCGCGGGACTCGGGTCGGGGATTTGTCTTCAGGTAAGGTTTTATTTTAATGAATGAATGAATGAGCCTTAGTAGAAATGAGGCGATATGATATTTGAATATGATTTATATGCAATTAGTCACATGATAGGATGTGTTTCCCGTGACTGTTTGATTATATGGTTGGTGTCGTGTTGACTAAGTACCCATGGAGAATTATGAGTATATGGCGTCTTGACCATTCTAATTCTAAATGAGTATCTTGGACCATGACATTGATAGGCCCGTACTATCTTTAACGAG
>JAIUZE010066760.1:0-20880 GCA_022085475.1 Heliosperma pusillum
TTTATGAATTAAACCCAAAATAAAATTAAAAATCATTAAAATTGAAACAAAAATATTTGTACATTCTGGAACACTTACAGGAACCTCAAGAACAAAAAACATTTGCCCAAAACATTTGAAATGATTTTATGAACAAATAGCATTATAAGAATCGGTTTTTATCAAATAAAAACCAACTAAAATAGTAAAATGATGAAACAAATTTTCAAATTTTACCAGGATGATATAAATAATATTTTAAAATGTAAAAAAAATTTTGAACTCCAGAAAGTCTCGTTTCAATTTTAAGAACAAAATAACTCCTTTAAATCGATTTTTATCCAATAAAAATCAATAACCATGCAATCTGACGAAATGGTCAACGGACAATTTATACAATATGTACACCATGCATGTGAGAACATATTAAAATTTTGAGGCCAGATTCAACATGCAACTATTTTTAGTTAACTTTTAACATAAAACCGCATGCTAACTCGTATTATAAAGCGCCATAAATCATAATAAATAGCAAAATATTCGTAAATTCACCAAATTTGACCACAAACATTTTGAGGTCAGTAGGTATACATGCAAATCAGAAAATTTCGTGAAAACCATTTTTAACATAAATTTTCGATTTTTTTTTTACAAGTTAGTTATCGTATAACCCGATTTTAATGCTTAAAATCAACATGCATGCTACAAGCTAGCTCTGATACCACATGAAAGTTCATAGACCCTAATTAGACTCCTCTAATTAGTTACTAAATTACTTGTTAATTTAGTGTTTAATAAAGATCTATGTAACATGCATGCAAATTAAAATGCATAATAAAAAGTAAGAAGAAATTTCCTTACATTGGGAAATTTCGGTTTTATGGGCACAACAAGAAACACCTTTCTTGTTGTTCTTGTGCTAGAATGAAAAAGATGATCCTCCTTGTAATCTTCAAATTAGAAGACCTCCTTTGAGATGCACCCAAGAGAGAACCCAAACTAATCACTTGGTTTTTGACTAGAAAACACAAGTGAAAAGATGAACTAATATGAGATTTTATTACTACTCTAGTAATAGAAAATATTAGTGTTTGAGAGGTTTTAGAGAGATGAGGATTTGTAGTGAGATAAGTATGCAAAACAAGAATGAACAAGCAAGTAAAATGAACAACAAAATTGTTCATTTAAGGACCAAAGGGTCCGGCCAAGTAAGCCTAATAGGCCTCTTATTTTGCTTAAAATATTCACATGCAAATAGCTTTGAGTGTAGTAGTGAATAAGACTAAGATCATGTGTCATAAACATGACATGATCACATGTTGTAGTGTAAAACAAGCAACAACAATCATCATGTTGTACACTACAATAATCCGGCCTCCACTAGTGACATATGGTCCATTTTGATTTTTGATATTTGTCCCACAAATACTTATAATCATATGTTTAATTATCTTGTATAATTAAGGGTTAATTTGATCATATAACAATTATATGACTCAAATTAATAAATAATATACACTTAACTTTTAAGTGATATTATATCATTATATCAATATATAATGGGTCCCACAATGCCTAGTTAGTTATTTTACAACTCCTTGTAAATATAATTAACTAATCACCTCTACCTCAAAGTATATGCATAACCTCAACTAATTTAATGAATTAACTATTATCATTAAATTAAATCTTATTTAATCGTATTAAAATAAGACGTAAAATTTATTCAGTCAATTATCGTATAATTGACTAATAAACTTATCCGGAATGAGTTCGTAACTCAATTTCCAATAATAACTCTCGTAACTAAACATATATCAAATATATATATAAAGTACTAATTAATATGTATCGTATACAAATAATTAGATTTCTGTTTGGGTCTCATCCTATAGGTGTGACCGAAAGGGGTCAGTTGATTACCGCCGTCATACGACAATAACGTCTAACTCTAGTCAGCTGACCGTTATCGATTTACGTTAATCAACTGACGTGGAGTATCAAAATACTAGTCATCCCACTAATATTCCAAAATGAGATTTATAATGTAAATGCACTATTGTGGAGGACACTTGCTCCAACATAATTTATATCAAGGAATCACAATATCATCATCACACATATTCGGTGTCAGCGAGTATCTCACCACAATGCCATAAAAAAAGCACATCGTCCACCAACCGCGGTGCCATCAAATAGCACACCGTCGTGTTCAGGGCACGCCGTAGACACTATAGGCCTTACCGCAGCATGTCATCCCGATACCAACGTCAGAACCACGTGCATTGTCTCTTCCTTGATGAGACCATAAAGAGCGACCCCCATAGTTAGTCTATGGAGTCGGTTCCCATAACCGCTCCATTTAAACAACTACTCCTAACACCATATATATCACAACACAGTCAATCAACATGTGACAATCATATCATATTCAACATCAACCAATCACATACACATATACCAAGTAGGATTAACCTAACTTGAAACAATCAATCTCACAAGCAAAGCATAAGAAAAAGGTAGAAGTCCTCTTTTACAAAATCGCCACATAAAATATCATGATATTAACAATTACTACTACACACTACCAAGTCTTATGGTATAATTACAATCCATGTCTAAATAACTCATATTTCATGCTAATAATCAATAAACTACAATCTACAACACTTTCCCCAATTTCTAGGTCAAACAACATCAATTCCATCACCTATAATCATTTCTCCAATATTCTATCTTATCAACAATAACCTGATCAGAAGATAATAATTATAATCCAATCTAAACAACATATAATGATCTAATAATAATAATCTCGCCTAAGAATCAATTTAATCACTAATTACGTATTAATTACTCAAAACCGAACGTAATAAGATGATAAGATTAAATCACAAGATTAAGGATGAAGATTACTTACAAAGCTTCGAAAAGATATGAGAAAGATCTACAACAATGAATTCCACAATACATCTAAGGAGAGATTAAGGACTAATTAGAGAGCAATTAGAGATTAATTAGAGAGATATTAGAGTTTTGATGAGAGTTTATGATACTAATGAAGATTTTTGAGGAAACAAGAGAGAGAAAAGCCTTTTATATTATATGAGACCAAGGCGGAATTTAAATAATAACCCAACGGCTACAACTATTACTCGACCGAGTAACATCTCACTCGGCTGAATAACGCGCACTCGACCAGGTGCATATAAATTCAACCAAGTGCCAGCAATCAGTGTAATACCCCCTATCTATCAAAGAGCCTTACTAAGGCATTCCTTAGTATACAAAGAAATTACCATCTCAGCTGCCCATGGTAGAGAATATCAAATAGACAATAATGCAACGACATTTATTAAAATCAACATTAAAACGAATACATTGTCTCAAGCAAAAGCTATATAAAGTCTCAAACCAAATATTAAACTACAAAAGTCTAATGTTTAAAGACACAACGGAAGCAACACACGTCGTCAACGGTATTCCCTTCAATCCCATGCATGCTGAATGAATACCTGCTAAACTTCTGCTCACCATTCACCAATGGATCACAACAGTTTTGAAAACATAAACGGGTCAGTACCATCATATATAAATCAAAACATAGAAAAAGAACAACATTCATCTCAAGGTAACCCAGTAACCATTAGCTAGTAACCAGTATCATCTCCTAACTCCAGTAACCGAGTTTCCGCCCAAACGGTAACCCCTACTAGCGTCAGACTGCAGATCTGAACAGCGTTCGACCTACAATGTCAAACCGTAGCACTGAACATCAAAAACCCATCATACCGCAGCAAAAGTTCCCAGAACATTAATGTGCACATCCCCCTCGTGGCAGGAGAGCCACGAGAGGCGAACTGGGGTTGTGGTACCGTCTCCCGGCAGACCACCAATATAGAACCAGTAACAAATCACAATCACAAGTAACATCATCATCAACCATCATCAGAATCATCATAGTAACAAACATCAACAATATCATAAACATCAATCAAGATATGGAATATTAAGTAGGGAATCCCTATCTCAAAGCAAATCCGCAACAACGATAAGCAAGGATATATTCCTTCTTCTAGGAATTCTCCTCCTAACAATTAATCATATAATCTAGGATCAACAATCAATTACAACCACCCAACTCTCAACCCTAATTCAGATTAGGTTTCTAACCATTTTACCCAAAAGAATTAAAAGGGTTCAGAGTGAATAAGGAGAGCATTAGGGTTAATAAAATGTTTGGAAACTAACGAAATGAACTTAGAACCTCTTAATCATCTTAATTAGAAACCGCTCGAAACCCGTCAGGCCGATGCACTCGGTTGAGTGCACAAGACACTCGGCCGAGTACAGTACACTCGATCTAGTACAACCCACACTCGACCGAGTGCCACTCAAGCAGAAGCCTACCTATGCGACACACCCACCTACTCGGTCGAGTACCCGTTACTCGACTGACTACCAAGCCAACAAAATATGGAGTATTACATTCTTTCCTCCTTAAAAAGAAACTTCGTCCTCAAAGTTCAGAACCCAACGATCATCCTCTATTAACAACTCACCACATGCATAATCCAGTATCAGATCAAAACGAAGCTACCACGAAGTCTCTATAACACACAACTAAGATCAATAGTAAGGCAAAAGTCTTATAAAAAACTAAAACGAACTATAATATTCTTCCCTCCCTAAAGATGAACTTCGCCCGTAAAGACCACACCCTCATTACCAACAAAAGAACAAAGACGAGGCTGATTTGCTGACCGTAACGAAGTTGACTCTGCCCCTAAAAAAAAGAGATGGGGGCCTTTGGCTTGGGCTGGGGAGCGGTCAAACAAACACTAGCACCTTGAAATACCAAATGTACCTTCCAAAACCGTCACAACATCGTAACCCCAAAGTTCCAACGATACATACATCGACCTTTTCCAAACTAAAATTTCCTTCATAAAACATCTGAGCTAAGACCGTCAAATGCTATTACTAAAACAAAATCCCAACATATCATCTCAACGATATTATTAAACAACCCACACAATTATCTCAACTCCCTTAAAAACACTCTTCCTTGAACTACCCAAGATACCCACAACATTCAATGCTACAATCCTACCTCCCTTAAAATGAACTTCATCCCCGAAGTTCGCTCGTACCCAAACCATTAACATTCTTACTATCATCCATGCTGACTACCCTTTAGATTTTTCTATTCCTTCACACAACCAAAACCAATCATCACCAAGTAAATAATACCACAATTCAACATCCATGCCTATAATAATACCTTAATAGCATAACTAATCACAATTCACCTAATTCAACAACCAATCACCATTATTTTTAAATATTTCACAAAACAAATTTAACTACGATAAGGCAATCTACTCTTCTTAAAGGACAGCTACGCCCTCTAACTCAATTCATTATCAAACTCTTACCTCTTTCCCTTACTATCATCATTGCGTCCTACCGAGAATCGCTTAACACTCTAACACCACACCACCAAATATTCAACAATCCCTAACACCATTCATTTCTAACCTAAACTAGAATCCCCTCGAAAATCCTCAACACGGAATATTAGATCAATCATTTACCACGATTACTCATAACATCCTTCTGAACTCTCGCCTTATCTCGACCACATAAAACTCAACGTAAAATCCTCGTCCTCCCAAGGTTAATTTTTTTTATCCTTATAGCCAACGAATCCATCCACTCAAACATGATACACTCTAACACTATATCCCTATAACATCCTAAAACGGTAATGACCATACTCAAATCTCACGAGTTTCCCATACCCACAAAGTCAAAACATCCAAATCTTCATGCGAAAATTTCCCCAACAACCAAGCCTCTTAACCAAAATATAAAAGAAGAAGGAACCCAATAATAACGACTAATAAATCTCCACCAATTAGATTCTACACTTAACCCCGCGAAGCAAAGGCTAACAAAACGATAACAATAAAGATACGACATCTATTAATATGCTCAACACATAAATGGCTCAAGCTCTCAGAATTCCAAACTCTGCCTGACCCATAGAGACACATAACCACATTACCATCACAACATACCATCATATGAATGACGCTAGTATACCAAAACAAGAGGCTATACGAACCATGCAAAAAATTTCCTAATTCGAGAAACACATACTACGAATACTCCTCCCAACACTAGCCTCCATGCGCCACATGAAACACCCATAACTCAATCTACTAACCCACCATACGACTAATAGGGAATATATCCCAAATGTCCTTCTTAGACCCACGCAACCATAAACATCACTCTTCTTTTGCTCACAACCAACCTTATTGACATGCAACGCTACAAAAATACAATCTAACAACACAACTAGTAGGAACTGCCACCTCAACACATGACATTCCCTTGCTAATCTGAAGACAAATCCCAAAGACATCACACTTGAAACTAACTCCACACTCCACTATATCATTCATCAATAATATTATAACCTTTGCAAAACTTCCTCAAGTCAACCCATGAGTAGTCCTCCTCCATCAATGCCTCCCTCCCCGCAAAACGGCCCATAAGCTATTAAAACTAATATCTCGAGGTAGCTACCAACTAGGATTACAATGAGCTCTCACATTCCCTTTTGAAACTTAATAGGTCGCATTCCTTCTTTAGTTCAACAATAGTATCTAAATATCTATTCATAAATCCCCATGTAATAATCTCATACCTCCAAATTACATCTACTCAAAATTTCAAACCACCAAATTCTATGATAGCGATATTCTATCAATATACCAGACTTACATCTCACACAAATCACTACTCACAGTACTTCCAAAGTCATGAACGATTACACCAACACTTACTACATATTATCTCTATTACTATCCAACAATAGCCTACAAACGATTATCCGCTAATATATGTCATATTCTTTTGTCCCAAAATAATTTATCATCTCATTTGAAAATACTACCATCTTTTCTTGACTCTTTCTTACCAAACTATGTCATTTGCATCCCTAATACTTACCTCAAAATATGTTCCTCAAAATATTGTTCTTCTAATTGTCTCATTCCCATTCATGCCTCCAATAAAGATCATTATACGAATTCATAAATATCATCCCATTTTAGCTTTTCTATTGCTTTAATTACTCCTTGCTTAACCAATTTGCTATACATGGCTATTCCTATCCATACCAATCACAATTACTCGTTATCCCAAAGATTCGCTCTCACTATACCTGCAATAACGCGACTACCTTCTTATTAACTCTAAGTCCCAAGCTCAACAACACCTCGCTACAATCTTTTAATCATACAAAATAAGAATTTCCCTTAACACACTATTCTCCTTCATTCGCTAATAATAAGCTCAAACAAACAACGATACTTATCATATATTGCACAACTGGCTCTTTACCTAACAAGGCTCATCAATCCATCCGACATAACCATATATAACCTCACACTATTCTCACAAAAAAATACAATCATTGTAATACCTGACATTTTAGAGACCTTTGACCAACCCTTGACCTTATTAAGCTGACCTTATGAGACTGTTCATAGGATAGTATTGGGAGACTTTGTACTCTTCATGGGAGAGTACTCGACCTAGTAGAATGTACTCGGTCGAGTGCTGATGACACTCGACCAGGTCAAGCTCACTCGACCGAGTGAAGTTTACTCGACCGAGTGTTCCTTTTACTTGGTCGAGTGGGCGGAGTCAGATCGCGTTAGTTATATATCAGGAAGCTGCAACTTTAATCTTTATTTTACAAAACCTTTCTTTCTTTCTCCTTCTAAACCTAAACCTAGTCTCCCGTTATCTCCCAAACCTTACTACCTATGGAATTCACCACCTTGGCAATCGCCGTAAGAGTTTAGCGGCGAGCGAGACAACTTTGTTACGGATCAAGTGAGTATCACTCTCATATTTTGTTATCGACTCTAGCAACCATAGGTGTGATAGGAATCGTGTTATTGTTGTAGGTTCGAATTGGAGATCTTATATGTGTGTATACGTGTGTGTGTTGCATCGGATAATGGAGGTGTGCATGAAAACTAAAGGTAGGGTTTCCCTACTCAGTAGTTGTGTATGTTAATGTTTGTGATAATATGTTGTTGTGATACTGTTACTTGATTGATGATGATGATGGAGTTTGGGTTTGGTGTTTGCAGTGGTTACTTGGTTATTGTTTTGGTGATCCGCCAGGAGATGGATTACACCCCGAGTTTGCCTCTCGTAACTCTCCCGCTGCGAGGGAATATGAACATCAGTGTTCCGAAAACCCTTGCTGCAACAAGAGGGGCTGTCGATGTCCAGTGCCGTGGTCTGGCATCACTTGGTTGTTTTGAAGGCCAGGGATGGTAACTGGATTCTGCTGAGGTGACCCATGCGGTGGGCCTCTGGTTTCTCTTACTCGATTGATTACTCTTGTTCTCTTGTACATTGGTCGGCATATTTTATACTGACATCGTTGTTGTTAAAACTGTGATGATCCATATGGGGATGAGGAGCAGATTGATTACAGGTCTATATTCGTGATGATGCGGGGATAGCTGGGATCCAATGAGTCGATGATCACGTTTACAGCTGCAGAATCTAGAGTTTATGAGACGAGTTGTTGTACATAGTTATGTTTGAGTATTATTGTAATAGAGACTAAAGTATTATATATATATATAAGTCTGTTCGTTATTGTCTTATGATGTTCATTTGCTCGAAAATCAACATGGTAGCGCCCTTATTGACTGAGGAAGGTCTTGCCGAAGGATCCTTGGGAAGTGGGGGTGTTACAATCATGGGGAACATTATTTACTTAACCGTCAAACCCATTCGTCAAGGTTAATATTCGAAACACATAACAACGATACACTATAACCTAATATGATAACAACTTTTTCACGTATATAAAATAAGGGGCAATTAAGTAATTAAACTTAACACAGCGGTATATTCACCATACAAACTCATAATTTCCTCGCCACTCGGTCGATTACACCACACTCGATCGAGTACTCACTATACTCGGTCGAGTACAACACACTCGGCTGAGGTAAACACACTCGGTCGAGTACAACCTATAATTAGTCGAGTACATACTCCTGTAACCTTCCTAGAAGTAATAATTCAAACACGCAATCGAGTGCCCTTATGCCCACGGTCGAGTACGACGTGTTTCTCATCACTGCTAGTTTTCGTAAAACGATCATATCTCCGTCATTTCTAGGACGATTTTGCCTCATGACCTACCGTTAGAACCGTAACAGGACAAGATATCACCTTCACGTAGAGTTACCTCAATATTATTTATACAACTCAATTTATCACAGTTTAAAGACATAAATTCGATAATCAAACCTGATACAATTCAAAAAAATTGTTACTAAACAAATTACCACTCTTCAACATACTTTATATCACATATGAGACCATATTTCGCAACCATTTACATGTCCGCATCATGTCAACATGCTAACATCAACACAATCATACTCCATTCAAACATGCCATTTTCCATATTCCTCAATATTTCGTCTCAACATTCACATAAGCCATTCATGTAAACTAACTCACATAACATTATTATACACATTCTCTTCAAAGATATACACATGCAACACATAACATAATATTAAATCCCAAACACATCCCCATGTTGACCGACTAGAAGTTGCAAGGGCAATAATGCGATTAAGGGACGTCTCCCAAATTTGCTGTAGCACCAAACAACTCCTACCCGGGTTCATTTTAATTAGATACTCCTATATTCATTGGTTTATTGTTTTTATGTTCCAAAATTGTAGCTCTGATATCACTTTGTAACACCCTCATCTACCAAAGAGCCTTACTAAGGCCTTCTTTAGTAGACAAGGACGTTACCATCTCGGTTTCGCGAGGTAGATAATATCAAATAGACAATAATGCAACAACATTTATTAAAATTAACTTTAAAACGAATACATTATCTCAAGCCAAAAGAATACAAAGTCTTAAACCAAATACTCAATTACAAAAGTCTAATGTCTAAAGACAAGGCGGAAGCTATACTCGTCATCAGCGATATTCCCTTGAATCTCACGCATGCTCAATGAATACCTGCTATGTGACAACCCTCGCGAATGCGGAAATAAAACATAACAAGCATGTGATTTAATTAGCGGAAAATACGGTGTTTTTAAAACTTTTTACATGCAAGATAGAAATACGAGGAGTGTCAAATAAATACAAACCAAAGTAGAATATACTACAAAGAGACGAAGTCTCTGAAAATGTTATCAATGTCAAAGTGATTAGCAAACTAGCTAAATAACGTATAGAGGTGAATCTTCCAGGCCAACGCCCGCTAGCTCAGACCCGAACCCAAAACCCCACAAGCAAAAAGCCATCCAATCAAGCAACCTGTTCATCCATAAAAAACATGAACGCCACAGTCAGTGAGAAGTAACTCCGGGTTCTCCCAGCCATATCACATTAAACGTACATAAACGGAAATACGAAAGTAGAAGCATGCATATATAGATATACATGTGAAATACGAGAAGGATAAATAGGCAACTCAATATATAAAGATAAGAGCATATGAAGTACAAATCCATAACCATCATATTATACAAAGACTCGGGGATGACACTCTTACGCAACCATACACACTCACTAGGGCTTGCATCTCACCGTTAGCGGCGTAAGTTTGGTAAGATTGAGACTCGACAAACAAACCATGCCAAGTCATCCAAAGATAACAAGTAATCAATCATATAACCATCCATCCAAACGTACAATACGTTGACGACATCTCTCACAGTAAATGACACGCACTAGCACCTTGTCCCTGCAAGTATGATTAAAAGGCATCCACGGGATAAAACATTGCCCTGAACGCATACACGATGCTACATTTCGTATATGTAGACTAATTTCCTCCTGGTAGGACGACGATATAAATACCTGGTCCTAATCTAAACCCGGCCAGACTCTCGGAATAAACCATTTTCCGAATCGACAAGCGATGACATTTCGCATCCAAGACTCGGTCAATCATAGACGCCGAGTACCCCAAATTCGGTCAACCTTCACGAAAGAAGCGGAAAAGAGCACAAGCCTCACAACAAGCGGTACGCTACATGCAATGACACCACCTCGCAAGTATACAACATTTCACGGCCGGGTCGATCAACGCAAAGAGTTCGCCTCCCAACAACGTCGTCATATGCCCAATAACACATGCAATCAAGCAGTAAAGATACACTCTCCGTTCTGACATTCTAGCCTTACGAACGTGTAGGTAGCCAAGGGAATGAGAGTACAAAGCACAAAGGAAATTAGTGCTCAAACGGTAACATGTGTAAAACCGACTCAAAATGGGACATATCAAAAACCATCACAAAACATGCGATACAAGCGAAGGAAATATCATATATTCAAAACATTAATATTTAAAGTCATTCCGTAAATTTATGCGATAAACGAACCATCGGAAATATTATAAATGAAAACATAAGGAAAAATTTCATAAGGTTTGGCAGTGTGTGCCAGCCGGTCAAGGTGACCGGCTGCCGGCTACCCGGCTGGGACCAATGACATACGAGAAAAACAAAGGCAAAGTGAGGCGTGTCTCAGCCGGTCGGCCGGCTGAGACCAATTATATTCCAAAACTTTTACGTAACACAATTAAACATCAGCCACTCCCCAGCCGGTCAGCTGACTGGCTGCCGGTCGGCCGGCTGGGGTCTATTATGCACGAAAACAACATTTTTCACCAAGGCTCAACGTTCAAAAATCATCATCTAACATCACAAATCATCAATTCTCATATCAATTATCAACTAACAACAACTATCATCAACAACACAATTCCTATGATTACTAATCTTATTCTAAATACGATTACTAACATAGAAAACACATAAAACACGTAAATGATATCGAGTAACCCTTCACCGTTACCTTTACGCGTCTTCAATCGATTTCTAAGCCTTCCCTTACTAGATAGTAAACTTTGTCGGGTCGTGAAGGACTCCACCTATACAAAGACGACAAAAGATGAATATAATTCACCTTTGAGAAAGACGGATAAATTGAAAAGCGAGAAAGACGGTAATTGTATTACCAATTAAGATAGAGGACGAGGAGAGGGAAAGATTAAGACGAACTTTAGTGAATTTGAGCGAGTAACGAAGGTGTAGTGATGATCTTAAGATCGATCAAGAATGGGTTTTAGGTTTTGGTGGTTTGATGAGAGAGAAGGAGTGAGTTGTGAGGGACTTTAGGGTTTGCAAGAGAGTATATGAAGAAGTAAGTGGAAAACATAAGGAAAAAAGCCCATTACGCCTTAAGACGTAACTTACTCAAAATCTCGCGTAAAGTCCAAATACGAACTCGGAAATTCTAAACTAGACACGGAAAATTTAATTCTAAACTAAAACTAAATTTCGCTGAAAAGTATCCGTATAATATTTTTACTATAAAAATAGGGTACATTTGCGGGTGTTACATGCTAAACTTTTGCTCACCATTCCCCAATGGATCACAACAGTTTTGAAAACATAAACGGGGTCATTACCATCATATATCAATAAACACATAAACAAACATCAAAAATCATCTCAAGGTAAATAAATAACCAGTAGCCAGTAACCAATATAATCTTCAAACTTCAGTAACTGAGTTTCCGCTAAAACGGTAACCTCCGCCATCGTTAGACTGTAGATCTGAACACTGTTCTTCCTACGATGCCAGACCGCAGAACTGGACATCAACATCCCTTCTCATTGCAACGAGAGTTCCTAGAACATTAAGGTGCACATTTCCCCCTGTGGTGGTCCATCCACGAGAGGCGAACTCGGGGAGTTGTACCGTGTCCCAGCGGACCACCAATATAAAACGAACAACCAATCACAAGTAACATTATCATCATCAACCATCATCATAATCATCATATTAACCAAAATCAATAATATCATCAACATCAATCAACATATGGAATACTGATTAGGGAAACCCTACCTTAACGCAAATCTGAAACAACAATTAGCAAAACTACAATGCTTCTTCTATGAATATTCCTTATAACAATTAATCAAATAATATAGGATCAACAATCAATTACAACAACCCAAATCCCAACCCTAAATCAGATTAGGATTCTAACAATTCTACTCAAATGACACAACAATCTAATTATAGATTAGAGACTTACGATAAATCAATGCTCGAACGACGACAGAGTAGCAACGAGACAATCTTCGAGCTTGCCAATGGATTAAGAGGGTTAAGAGTGAGTAGGGAGAGTTTTAGGGTTAATAAAATGTTTGGAAACTGACGAAATGAATTTATAACCTATAAGTCATCTTAATCTGAAACCATTTGAAAACCCGCTAGACCGATGCACTCGGTCGAGGGCATAAGACACTCGGTGGTAAAACCTATACTAACAGAGTGCCACTTAGGCAGAAGCCTGCCTAAGCGACACACCCACCTACTCGGTCGAGTACCTCTTACTCGATCGAGTACCAAGCCAAGAAAATATGGAGTATTACAGTCTTCCCTTCTTAAAAAGGAACTTCGTCCTCGAAGTTCACAACCTAATGCACTGCACAAACACAAAATCATCCTCTATTAAGAACTCACCACATGCATAATCAAGTATCAAAACAATACGAAGCCAACACGAAATCTCAATCACACACAACTAAGACCAATATTAAGGCAAAAGTCTTACAAAACCTAATACATAATTTTACAATCACGGTCTCCCCAAGCATAGCCACTTGGCCGACTGACATCCCCTCAACCGAGTCCACACCAATTGACCGAGTTGTTACTCAACTCGATTGAGTAACACCATTATCTGACTGAGTGCCATCAAGACTTGACCTAGTAATACCCGAGGTATTAAAATCTTCTCCTCTTAAAGATAACTTCGTCCCCGAAGTTCACAAAATAAGGAAACAACTGACACTGCTACCACAACATCACTACCTCCAATCACAACATTTCAACACACCAACCAACAAGATCGCAATGGAACAACAGCCAAAACACAAATATAACAACAATAAACAACAAATGATCGAACATAAATGGACTTAAGCAAAAATTAAGTAAGGCCTTTATCTCAACCCCCCCCCCCCCCCCCCCCCCCCCCCCCCCCCCCGCTTTATAGTAAAGCTTAGGTCCCCGTGACCAACCATATCTCGAAAAGATGAGGATACCGTTTCCTCAACGAATCTTTGATCTCCCAAGTCGTTTCTTCAACATTATGGCTGGACCATAACTCCTTCACTATCCTCGTGTCCCCTCTCTGGGTGTTTTGAACCTTGCGACCAAGAATGATTTAAGGCACCTCTTCATAGGTAAGGGCTTTCTCCACCTCAATAGCATCAGTAACAAGAACATGAGACGAATACTTTCTTGAACGATCCTATATAATTAGGACTCAACTTGCCTCTATTTCCAAATCTCATTACACCACGCATTGGCGATACTTAGAACAAAACTTTATCACCAACCTCGAACTCGATATCACGACGTCAAAGATCGGCATAACTCTTTTGTTGGTCTTGAGCCACCTTAATCTTAAAGCTAGTCACTTTGACTTGCTCAACCATCTCCTTGCTCATCTTCGGCCCAACTTAACCTTCTCGGATATATCATCCCAACATATCAGACTTCTACACTTCCTTTGATACAAAGGTTCAAAAGGAGCCATACCAATACTAGCATGGAAGCTATTATTGTATGAAAATTCCATCAAATTCAATATATCTTCCCACGATCCTCCAAATTTAAAAGCACACGAATGAATAAGAGCTTCTAGAGTCGAAATAGTTCACTCCGTTTGTCCATCTGTACACGTATGAAAATCCGTGCTCATTAAACTTGGTTCTTTCGATTCTTACTAGGTCAGTAAACTACTATTGCCAGTCCTACTATATACCTCGACTTTTGTTCTTAAGATAGATGACGACGTATACAAACAATTAATTATGGCCACTAATCAAAAAGTTGTCACTACGGATTAGGCAAAGAAGTAGAGGTAACTTAAAAAAATATTTAATCAAAACTATCAATACTAAAGTATAATTAATTTCTATGCTAACCAATCCCTAGAATGGTGAAGTTACTTAATAAATAACTTTAGTTTTTGCATGAGATAATAATGGTGATCAATTAAAAGTAGATTAATAATGGTGCGACTATGCCCTATACAATACTTTAGTTAACTACGGTGATGATAAAGAATTTTGTTGTAACAACATTAAGCAACAAATAAAACTCTAAATTGACATAATGAAAACAAGATAAAGTAAAGTATGAGATTAGAAAAATTAACAAGGGATTAGGAAAAGTAGCTCGAGGAGAAATGTAGAGGTAAAAGTGGGCATTCTTACAACTATGAACATTAAACACACACTAAAACTAAAATGAGAAATAAGAACATTTCGAAAAGGATAAGAACTAAGCTTTATTTTTTGGTTTTGGTTTGAATGTGTGAAGAAGATCAAGAAAATGGGCTGCTGAACTTGTCCTTTTTATAGGTGCGTAGAGGCGTCGGAAATGAAGCCCCATCAATATAGCAATAAAGGCCAAGTAAAGGAATCGACATGCGAGTAGAAACATACGACCCCGATCAGGTTTAGGTTTCCGTGATCGGAGATGAACTTTTCTGGTGCCCCTTTGAATTCCTTACGAAAATATCTTGATCACGCATCCCCATGCTAAAATCTCGATTGGGGATGTGATCTCCATCCTTAAGAGTTTCGTTGAATGCTTGACTTTGACCTTCATATACCTCTCTATTATAGAAGCTTAGGTTGGGGGTTGCGGAATCGTTCATTCTGAGCCTTTGTTCGATTGACTTTTTTCCCGGGAGAAGCTAATGCTACCAACACTACCTCGTTTGGAGCAAGGCATTCTTCATATAACTCTAAGTGCTACGATGAATGTTCAAAATAGAAAGAAAAACTGCAAAACTGCTTTATATCCTATAAAATCAAGACAAGGCACACAATGCAACTAGAACATGGAATTAGCTCATAAATCATTTCGTAAAGTGCATAAGACATGTAAAAAACGAGCCAAATAAAGCGTGATGAGAAAGTAGTCAATATATCATACAAATCAAAACATTAAGCTTTAAGAAGCTAATAAACCAAGTCCCGGTGCAACATGGGAATAGTTAAAATGCAAAGCATGGTTAAGATTTACATAACAACGTAGCATAAGTGATTTCCTTAGGACTTTTTTGGTTTTTGCATGATCTTTTGACAATGAACTCTCGCGGTACACTTAACGCTCAAATGTTAAGTGATCAAGGTACAAATTATTCCATTTTTGAGTGACACTCTCATATCTACGACTCAAGAGAATTTGCCCGCAATCTAATATGGTAGGCATCACAAATTTACAAGACAATGCTAAACAGGATCAGAAGGACAAGAAAAGAAGCGTAGAAGACAAAGAAGAAGTCTAAGGATAATAGGTAAGAAAGTGGACAAATGAATTTGGTTATGTGGAGCTAATGCCAAGCTAGCAACAACCAAAATGAGTAAGAATGCTCATTCCAACCTCAAATCAACTCCAAGCACAACAATCTAAGCCAAAAGCAGTATAATGGCTTATTTACATTACAAATCAATAGAATTCTTCTCAAAATATATTTTTTCCTTTTCAAACATAGAAGAAGTTCTTTCTTTTTTTCTTCTTTTTTCTCCAATTTTTTTCATCCTCATTTTTTCAATTCAAGCTTCTTTTTCTTTTCTTTTACATTTCATTATTTTTCTTTTCTTTTCACACCATTCACCATGACATGGGAATCCGCAATCCCGGTCTAACAAGCTCACAATAGCATTAAATTTTAAGGACATCTCAAAAATAAAAGAGCACCCCAACACACTTAGACGTTACTAGCTCAACAAAGGTAGGAAATATTTTATGTAGCTAGAAAGGGGTATAAATATTTTTGTTAGTTAGTGTATCTAATCAAGTTAAGTAAATGGCTTTAAAATGCAAAGCATGATAGCAAAACTCGTAGAAAATTAAACAAAAACCATTCTTCTGCGTATAGAGGTAACACACGCCAAGAGGAGAAACTACTCTCACCTAGATGGGACCGGGTATAGATGTACTGGTTACAGGAGAATCTACCTTACCTATGAGTAGATTGTCAATGTCAATATCAAGCCTACTAAGTCTAAGTCCATCCCTCACCCGACTATGTCCAAGACATCCTCATACTTGCAAAATCCCGTCAATAAGTGTGAAATATTAGCTATAAAAACTACAATTGAGAAATGCAAGATATAGGTGACAATATGCACAGGAAGTGTGGGTGATAGGAAATAAAAAGTCAAAACAACACATCATTTCTCATATTTTTTTATATATTTAAATTTTTAAATTACAAAAACTAATGAAAATGCAAGAACTAGATATAATACTCTAAATGTAAATCCTAAATGCAATCCCTCCTCCAAGTTAAAAAATTACATTGTCCTCAATGTACATACAATTATCACAACAATCAAACCGAATAATTGGTCATCAATACATAACCCATCAAGACAAAGTATATCTTAATGGGGAAAAGGGAAGAAATAAAACTAAAATAGAAAAAGAAATATTAACCAACCATCTAGCTTCCCCCGAGCTAGTATAAACAAGGGGCCTATCATCAACAATCTCATCACGTGAAGGACCACTAGCAGCCGCCTTGCTTCTGAGTAGGAGGCTGATAGGAAGTGGATCCTGTGACATCGTCATGGGAGGTACCATATGCAAAATGGTAGCTACCACTAGAACCAAATATCCCGCTAGGGTCATTACTCATAGCTCCAAGGGAGGTATACCCGTCATAGCCACCCGGCTTCCTCCATATCCTCCTCCAACACTGTCTACTCCATCATAAGTGATTATAGATTGGATGCAAACCAAGCTGGGTATCTGACTGACCTTGATTATCAGTCATTGTGAGATATTGGAGCATTTCAAGTACATTGCCCGATAGATAGGGCATGCTAGAGAAACTTCCCGCACCAGTGTAGCGGGGTTGAGTCTGTGTTGGGGGTTATATGGGTTTACTTCACCAAGATGGAGGTGAAAAATTGGTCGGGGATAAGCAGGTCTACCCTCTCGGCGTCAAGGGCAAGGTCGAAACAAAAGAATTAATCCCACCTGTTCGGTCAAACGGATGGAATCGCGACTAGCGATCTTTTAAATCATGTAGGAGTGGGAGGAACGAAACCAATTAAGCTGCTGATTTGATTGATAGTCTAGTCCTATGCCTAACTCGCCATTATGAGGAGCGAAGGACTCAAGGGTGGTGGTGGCTTGGTTGAAACGACATACATATTGGGCAAAACGAGTGACAAGCCCACTCATCACAATACTACTAGTGGTAGTATTAGATACCTTATAAGTTGCACAACAAAATAGTATGGGATGTTTATAGCCCATGGTTCATCCCCACTAACATTCAATATCCCCCCAAACTTTCCAATTCAAGTCTCCTAAATAGGTGATGTTCAAGTCGACCGAAGAAAGTCCACCCCATGAATCTGTGCTAGGTTCTGATAGCTGAGTGATGTATGTACTAGTGTGGTACATGGTTCCAATTAGTCACCTCGTAGTGGCAAATGCACTTCCTAGTAGTAGTGGCATCATAATCAGGAGGGTAATCAGTATGTAGGCCAACATGAGAAAGGCCAAAAGTTTCATCAAATTGTCCTAAAGAATAGTTGAAGTGTTGATTACATAACCGAAAGCTTACAATCAAAACATATCCCGCCTTTCTAGACCTATGAAATTCAAATGAACTAAGAAATTCTAAAGTAAATTGCGGATAAGTCTTAAAATTCATCGTGAAAGCATACTTTATATTTAGAGCTTCGAACAAAGACTTAAATTGCTTATAAAGCCCCATTTATCACAAAGAATCGGTGTTTAAAACTTTAGTTGGTCTCATACCTTTGCGGCAAAGGATTTGCCATGTATCCCATTGCTTTTGTGACCCAAACATGACATTGGGAAAGCGGGTTCGTGCATACCGTTGTTAGGAATATTTTCATGCGGCATTTCAAATGTCCATGTTCCGAACACCGCTTCCTTCTCCTTTCTCTGTCCTAGCTCTCTTAGCACGAGGATTAGTACTTTTCTTTGGTGCCATTTTTCTGAAAAATTCTTATCATGTCTTAGCTGTTGAGCAAATGGCATTCTAATCACTTCCAAATTACTACTAGCTAACTTAGTTCTATTCTTAAACAAGTATAGTTCATTAGCAACTCATCTAACACTCTAGAAATTCAACAAATCAAAAACCCTCAAATTGGAGTTAGGATTTGAGAAAAAATTAAAATTCTAATTAAACAAGAGTAAATCAAAGATTTAAGACATAGATTACTTACTAGGAAGGGATTAGAAGCACAAAGTGATGACGATTGATGAAAAATAAGATAAATTAAGTGAATTATTTGAGAAAGTAAGAAAAAGATGAGGGAGAGAAGAGTGGAAGTGTACGTGAAAATGGAGAACATAGGTAGCCTTAGTCAGGTTCTTAGAATATACCCGAGTTCGTAGAAAACTACGTCTTCGATCGCGCTTGGCAACCCTGATCGAGTTTGACCATTTCTACGCCTTTGACTTCAATGTTGATTAATTTGCGTTTTTCGTTTAGCTACATTGCCTATCGGGTTTACCAAAAATCCGATGGGGGTTGTAATGATAGCTTAAGGCCGTCTTCATTCGACTTTATTTTTCAACTTGTGAGTTTTTAATAATATTGAGAAATAACATTTTATTTCTAACTAAAAACGTTAAAACTTTGAAGAGATAATATCTTAACTATTACATAAAACCGATGTTTATTGAAAAACAAATAAATAGTCCCAAATAACTGTCGAGAAAGTATAAAAATAAACACGGGTTGTCTCCCGAGAAGCACATTTTATAGTCATGCTAGACTATGATCATCCTTATTAGTGCTTCTGAATTTTCAGCTCCTTTGAATCCGAGCTTTTGGTCTCCTTGTCCTTGTTTGATTTCTCCATTACATTACCTTTTGTGACAACCCTCGCGAATGCGGAAATATAAAACATACAAGCATGTGAATTATATAGCGGAAATAAGAAGTTTTAAAAACTTTTATACATGCAAGGAAAGAATACGAGGAGTGTCAATTATTACAAACTAAAGTACAAATTATACTACATCAAGAGACGAAGTCTCTCCAAAATGTTAACAAGTAAAAGTGTTTAGCAAACAAGCTAAAATCGTCTAGAGGTGTTTTAATCCAGGGACAACGCCCGCTAGCTCACACCCGAACCCAAAATAGCATAAGCAAAAAGCCATCCATGCAAGCAACCTGTTCATCCATGAAAAATATGAACGCCACAGTCAGTGGGGAGTAACTCCGGGTTCTCCCAGCCATATCACATTAAACGTACATAGAAGGAAATACAAAAGATAAGCATGCATATATAGATATACATGTGAAATACGATAAGGATAGATAGGCAATTCAATATATATTGATAAGAGCATAAGAGTTACAAGTCCGAATCCATCATGTGATACAAAGACTCGGGGAAGACGCTCTTAGGCAACCGAATATGCTCACTAGGGCTTACATCTCACCGTTAGCGGTATAGGTTTGATAAGATTGAGACTCGACAAACAAACCATGCCAAGTCATGCAATGACCACAATAAATTCATCATATTATCATCTATTCAGACATACCAATACATTGACAATGCCCAATCATGCAATGACCATGAATAATATCATGAAATCACGCATTCAAGAACGACGACACAAAGACGACATCTCTCACGGTAAATGAAACGCACTAGCACCGTGTACATTGCAAGTATGATTAAACAGGCATCCACGAGATAAGCATTT
>JAIUZE010066761.1:0-61287 GCA_022085475.1 Heliosperma pusillum
TGAGCAAAAGGATGTTCTTACAATGAGATTGAAGAACTTGAAGCTTGGGGTTCAAAAGGGGAAGGGAAAAGCCAAAGCCCAATTTAAGAAGCAAGGAAAGGGAAAGGGCAAAGCTATTATGAATAGCAATGCCAAGGCTAAGGGTAAGAAGCACGCCGAAGCCGAATGCTTTTATTGTAAAGGCAAGGGACATTGGAAACGCAAGTGTCCCAAGTATTTGCAGGATAAGAAGGACGGATGTGTGACACCGTCAGGTATAATCCTCTCTTCTCTCTATATGATAGATATTAACTATGCTTGCACTTCCACTTGGGTATTTGATACTGGATGTGGTTCTCACCTTTGTAATCACTTGCAGGGGTTGAAGGACGTGCGAGCACTAGCCAAGGGTGATGTGGACCTACGAATGGGGAATGGAGCAAGAGTTGTCGCCGTCTCCGTAGGAACTTATGTATTAACCTTAGCTAGTGGTCTTGAGTTGTATTTAAATAATTGTTATTTTGTACCCTCCTTGACTAAGAACATTATCTTCATTTCCGTACTTGACGCGGAGGGTTTCTCTTTTGTAATCAAGAACAATAGTTGTTCGTTTTCTTTTAATGATGTGTTTTATGGTAAAGCCATCTCTGTTGGAGGCATTTATGTTCTTGATAATGTTAATGAAGTATATCATGTAGAAAGCAAAAAGCTCAAATTAGGTGAACCTAATCAATCATACCTTTGGCATTGTCGTTTAGGTCATATAAACGAACGACGCATAAAGAGGCTCGTTTCAACGAAACTTCTCAAACAATTTGATTACGAATCTTATGGTGAATGCGAATCTTGTCTTTTGGGCAAGATGACTCGTGCTCCTTTTACAGGAAAAGGGACACGAGCAAGTGAAGTATTAGGCCTTGTACATACCGACGTATGTGGCCCAATGACTCACCAAGCTAGAGGTGGTTACAAGTACTTCATTACTTTTACCGACGATTTGAGTAGATATGGATACGTCTACTTAATGAGGCATAAGAGTGAAGCTTTTGAAAAGTTCAAAGAGTTTCAACCTGAAGTGGAAAACCAATTGAATAAGAAGATAAAAACCCTACGATCTGATCGTGGTGGTGAATATCTAAATTATGAATTTGATTCACACCTAAAAGATTGCGGTATAGTATCACAATGGACTCCTCCTGGAACACCTCAATTAAATGGTGTGTCTGAAAGGAGAAACCAAACTTTATTAGATATGGTTCGGTCGATGATGAGCCTTACAGAGCTTCCTGACTCGTTTTGGGGATTTGCCATCTTAACCGCAACATTTTCACTAAATCGTAGCCCGACTAAAGCGTCCAATAAAACTCCATATGAGATATGGAAAGGAAAGGTTCCTTATTTGTCGTTTATGAAAATTTGGGGTTGCGAGGCGTTTGTTCATGAGAAGTCTAATGACACGCTCGCACCCAGATCCGACAAATGTTATTTTGTAGGATACCCTAAGGAGACTCGTGGATATTACTTCTACAACCGTCATGAGGACAAAGTGTTTGTGTCTCGTGATGCTGTCTTTCTAGAAAGCGATTTCGTTTCTAAAAGGCAGAGTGGGAGAAACTTCGAACTTGATGAAGTTCGAGAGCCACAAACCGAAAATGAAGTGGAGGAAAACGTTCCCTCCTCGTCTGGAACGGTTATTGTCCCTAGAAGGTCAGGTAGAATTAGTTCTCAACCTGATCGTTACCTCGGATGTATCGAGGGAGATGGTGATTTATTACTTTTTGAAAGTGATGAACCCACAACCTACAAGTCAGCCGTTTCTAGTCCCGACTCCAAGCATTGGCTAGAGGCCATGCAATCCGAAATGGATTCTATGTACGAAAATCAAGTATGGGACTTGGTAGACTTACCTGAGAAGGTGCGACCTCTTCAGTGCAAGTGGATCTACAAGATCAAGAATGGCATAGCTGGACATAATGATATCTACAAAGCTAGATTGGTGGCAAAAGGCTTCACTCAAGTTCATGGTTTACACTATGACGAAACTTTTGCCCCAGTCGCTATGCTTCGATCCATTAGGATTCTCTTAGCGGTGGCCGCATTTTATAACTATGAAATTTGGCAAATGGATGTCAAAACCGCCTTCTTGAATGGGATTCTAGAAGAGGAAGTGTACATGACACAACCTGAAGGTTTTGAGGATAAATCCAACCCTAAGAAGGTATGCAAACTTAAGAGATCCATTAATGGTCTTAAGCAAGCATCAAGGAGTTGGAATCATCGCTTCGATCATGTAATTAAACAAAATGGATTCACTCGAAGTGTCGAGGAACCATGTTTATACATGAAGTTTAGTGGGAGCAAAATTACTATCCTTATCTTGTATGTGGATGACATACTTCTCATTGGGAATGACATACCAATGCTTACTTCTACCAAGGAGTGGCTTGGGAAACATTTCCAGATGAAGGATTTGGGAGAGGCACAACGCATTTTGGGTATCCGGATCTATAGAGATAGATCCAAGAGGATACTAGCATTAAGTCAAGAAGCTTATATAGATAAGATTCTTGATCGGTTCAAAATGAAAGACTCTAAGAGAGGCTTTCTTCCAATAGGTCATGGTATCACTCTGAGTAAATCCCAGAGTCCTACCGTCACCGAGGAGATTGAACGCATGAAGTTGATCCCTTATGCTTCAGCAGTTGGGTCAATCATGTATGCTATGATGTGCACTCGCCCCGACGTCGCCTATGCTTTGAGCATGACGAGTCGTTATCAAGCCAATCCAGGTGAGAGTCACTGGATAGCCGTAAAGAACATCCTTAAGTACTTACGAAGGACTAAAGATTCGTTCTTGGTGTTTGGAGGAGAGACTGAGTTGCGTGTAAAGGGTTACACGGACGCTAGTTTCCAAACTGATAGGGATGATTTAAAATCCCAATCCGGCTATGTCTTTATGTTGAATGGAGGAGCCGTTTGCTGGAAAAGCTTCAAGCAAAGCGTGACTGCGGATTCTACAACAGAAGCTGAGTACCTCGCGGCATCAGAGGCTGCAAAGGAAGCTGTGTGGATTCGGCAGTTCTTGGAAGGACTAGGAGTAGTCCCTACTGCCACAGATCCCATCACGATGTATTGTGATAACAGTGGGGCTATCTTTCAAGCAAAGGAGCCCAAGTCTAGTAACAAGTCTAGACATGTACTTAGGAAATACCATGTAATTAGAGATTACGTGGAGAGGAAGGAAATAGATGTATGTAAGGTTGGGACAGACGATAACATCGTTGATCCTCTAACCAAGCCTCTTACAAAGGCTAAACATGACGGTCATGTCGTCTCGATGGGATTAAGACGAGTTCCTGAATTCCTCTAGATTATGTGATATGTAATAATTGAAAGTTGTATCAATGTTTACATATATGATAATTGCATTCATTGTTCGAGTTTTATATGAACTCTTTTATTTAGTATTGACTAAATTTTATTACTTTGTTTTATCCGAATTGGTTATAAGAAAGGTTGAACCCAATTCAAGTGAACATGATGAACTTAGTAATTGTCCCTAGTCATTTGCATAAGGTGACGTCTCGCAATGACTAGATTGTAAGTCGATCGATGGTTGGTTCAGCACCATGGAGTCATGGAGATGACTGATCGTTTACATAGACAGACTATAGAGACACTCTGTCGGACAGTGACCATGATAGAGTCCCTTATCAAAATTGTTGAAGCCTGGTCGTGGCGGGGATTTCTATTATATTTCTATGAGTCGATTCTTTAGACTGGCGACCATTTACCTGAGTCGGTGTATTTTCCGATTGACTTTGGTTTTTGTCCTAGGTCGTGCCGTGAAAGGAGGCCGATGGGCATCTACTGGGTCATGGTGATTTGCATTATACAGTGTAAGTTGGGTCAACAGGAATTGTCCACCCACGTTGGGTATTAACATCTTCGGGCCACTCGAGGAGTAGTGACTGGAAATGCGTGGCCACGCTCGGAAGAGATCTATGGTAGATTTTCCGGTCAGACAGTTACTCTCCAGATCGAGAAAACCACTCAATTTATTTTTCCAATCGCAAGTGCGACCTGAAAGACACCTTGCGATGAGTGGGAGGATGTGACGCTAAAGTGACAAGAGAATTGGTAGCACACAACTTGTCGAGACAAGTGGGAGATATTGTGGGAGTAGGAGTCCTCCGCAATAGTGTGGCTACATGCACAACTTGTATCGGACAAGTGGGAGATTGTTGGAGCAAGTGTCCTCCACAATAGTGCATTTATATTATAAATCTCATTTTGGAATATTAGTGGGATGACTAGTATTTTGATACTCCACGTCAGTTGATTAACGTAAATCGATAACGGTCAGCTGACTAGAGTTAGACGTTATTGTCGTATGACGGCGGTAATCAACTGACCCCTTTCGGTCACAACTATAGGATGAGACCCAAACAGAAATCTAATTATTTGTATACGATACATATTAATTAGTACTTTACATATATATTTGATATATGTTTAGTTACGAGAGTTAATTATTGAAAATTGAGTTACGAACTCATTCCGGATAAGTTTATTAGTCAATTATACGATAATTGACTGAATAAATTTCACGTCTTATTTTAATACGATTAAATAAGATTTAATTTAATGATTAATAGTTAATTCATTAAATTAGTTGAGGTTATGCATATTCTTTGAGGTAGAGGTGATTAGTTAATTATATTTACAAGGAGTTGTAAAATAAACTAACTAGGCATTGTGGGACCCATTATATATTGATATAATGATAAAATATCACTTAAAAGTTAAGTGTATATTATTTATTAATTTGAGTCATAAAATTGTTATATGATCAAATTAATCCTTAATTATACAAGATAATTAATCATGTGATTATAAGTATTTGTGGGACAAATATCAAAAATCAAAATGGACCACATGACACTAGTAAGAGCCGAAATCATGTAGTGTATAACATGATGGTTGTTGTTTCTTGTATCATACTACAACATGTGATCATGTCATGTTTATGACACATGATCATGATCTTATTCACTACTACACTCAAAGTAATTGCATGGGATTATTTTAAGCAAAATAAGAGGCCACATAGGCTTGCTATAGCCGGACCATAGTGTCCTTAAAAGGACAACTTTGTTGTTCATTTTGCTTGCTTGTTCATTCTTGTTTTGAATGCTTATCTCACTAAAATCCTCATCTCTCTAAAAACCTCTCAAATACTAATATTTTCTTATTACTAGAGTAGTAATAAAATCTAATATTAGTTCATCTTTTCACTTGTGTTTTCTAGTCAAAAACTAAGTGATAAGTTTGGGTTCTCTCTTGGGTGCATCTAAAAGGAGGTCTTCTACTTTGAAGATTACAAGGAGGATCATCTATTTCTTTCTAGCACAAGAACAACAAGAAAGGTGTTTCTTGTTGTGCCCATAAAAAACCAAAATTTCCCAATGTAAGGAAATTTCTTCTTATTTTTATTATGCATTTTAATTTGCATGCATGCTACATAGATCTTTATTAAACACTAAATTAACAAGTAATTTAGTAACTAATTAGAGGAGTCTAATTAGGGTCTATGAACTTTCACTATTATCTTATTATTCATTGTTACGTCTTTATTTTACCAACAAAATGTACTCGGTAAAAAATTTAAATAAGATATCATATTACTATCTTTTACTCCGTATAAATAATGTCAAAAAAACACATGTATATAATAGTATGAAATGGAAGAAGTATTAGTAATGGGTAATCTGTATGACTTGAAATCGAAGTTGAGTTACCTTTCTCATGTGGGCAATATAATAATCAATGAAGAGATTAATATGAAGCTTGACAAGCCCATATTATAAGTGTTACCTTATTTGGGGTTCTGCCCTCCAATTACTTTTTATGAGGCAGCTTGACCCGTCTTAAATTTACGATGAATTACCTTGTTATAAGTGAGACTTGCTGCACTTAATATAATTTGCTTGGGTCACTTGCCAAGTACGGAGTAAGTTTTAAGAACATGGTGACGTCAACAATAACAAAGATTTTACATTAGCAAATGTGAGGTCATAAAGACAAATACGCATTTAAAATGGACATATCTGTCTTAAGCTTAAGAGAGATTCAATATATTCATGGGGGATGACGGAAAAGCAAATCATTTGTCCTAAATATCTATATGGTATGATATTTGACCTGTTGTAGTTCAATTCAGTGTCTTTATCTTCTCACTGTCCACTACAATGTCAATGTACCAAATTGAAAAAAAAAATTAAACTCCGTATTTTTCAGAGTAGCTCGATTGAGTACTGGTGGTGTACTCGTCGAGTGGGAACGAAATAGCGAGTTGGTATTAAAGACCTTACTTGTTTTGACTTATGTTTACTCGACTGAGTAAGTTAGTCACTCGACTGAGTATTTGACACTCGGTGAGTGAGTCAGTTGTACTCAACAGAGTGAGTCAAGATAATTATGTTTTCGTTGGTTAAGTTTCGTGATTATGAAAGCTGTTTATATTGGTCTTAATCAGTTTTCTAAACATCATTTGAAACCCTAAAACATTTCTAAACATTCGCTATCACATTTCTACACATTTCAAACATCTTGCAAGTAGATCATCGCGAATAATGGATTAGGATTCATTTCTCATTCTTTTTTGCATTACTATTTTGTTAGTTTAATGTATGATTATATATAATCAGTCTTGTTTCTAGTTAAACCGTAGGATTTGGTGAGAATTAAGATAATATAGATTATTTATTAGGGTTTATAGTGATTGTATGTAATTATTGTATTGTGTAGGTAACGAGTTTTTATAGGAGAAATTCTATGTTTCTAGACTTATTTCGGATCATCGCAAAGGCATGGTTTCCCTACTTAACTTCGGTTTATATGAATGATCTTGTTATATTGTTGATTGTGATGGTTTGTTGATGATGATGGTTGTGATTGCTATATGATTTTTGAGATTGGTTGTGATATGTATGATGGTTGTTGTTATGAAGCAATTTGGGAGATTGACTCCGCCCCAGGAGTCGCTTCTATTGCTCCTTCCACTAGACGTATGTGCACATTAATGATCCAGGTTTGGACGTTCGTGCTGTTTGCCATGTGAATTGACTACTTTCGTGGCAGAGCATGCTTGTTATGTGAGTAGAGTGCCACTATGGTCGAGCACGTTCGCCATGTGATTTGAGTAACACTGATTGTTAGGCGGTCGAGCACGTTCGCTGTGTGAGTTTAGCACCACCGAGGTCGAGCACGTCGTTCCTCGTGTGATTTGAGTGCCTCAGTTTGACCATGAGAATGGTTTTGGTTTGTGTTGATGTTGGAGTTGGATTGTGATTGGTGTTGCATTACTAGATATGTGGGAATGATTTTTCTATAGACTTTGGTTACGTATTCTTTTTTCTTGTTAAGTTCTTTAAAAAAAAAAAATTATTCGGTGATCCATTTGATAGTTTTGGCAAATGGTGAGCAGTGAGTTCTGACAGGTGATATGTAGATTACTATAGATGGTAGTGGGTATTGGAAGCTGGAATTTCAGGAGGGCTCATATTTCCTTAGTGGTTTATTGATTTATTAGACATTGATTTTATTAGACTTCCGATTAGTACTTTGGGATTTGTATTGATTCTAAATGTTGTTACAATTCTGCTAATCACGTTAATCAAATTGTTCATTATCATCATTATTATCACGCATATCATTATTTTGAAGGTTATTCTGATTGCATGATTAAGTAGGTATATTGATACCTTGTGAGGCTAGAGTTTGCTCCATATTTAACCTCCTTTGTTCCATGTAATTTAACTGATTTCTTATCGCTTGATACTCAACAGAAAGTTTACCTACTAATCATGGAGTGTATGGAGTGGCGAATACATTACCCGTAGAATGATGGGGATTGTCGTAGTAGTGGCATGTCGCCTTCCCAATGCCCAAAGTGGCCCTTTCTTGTCAAACCCTTACACAACTTCAAAATACACTTATTTCTCATCAATTTCTTCCTCGGGCACGGTCTCTAATATAGTATCCTTTTCTTTTCTTGAACGAGTCCAGCAAAATTTAAAAAATAATCAACATGATTATTAACATTTCACACAACAAGCAACATTTAATTATCATAATAAAGAAGAAGTTGATATGACGATTCGAGATGATGTAAGCTTACAGTCACTTGCGACAATTTGCTACTCATATAACCTCCCAACTTTTTGGTATTGGACTTCTTCACAAGCTCCAAATGTACTGGTTGTGAATTTGTGATTTGGGGGAATCTAATTTTGGGTAGGGTACTAGGGTATATAAATGTTTAAAACGAATTTAAAAAGTTTGAGACAGACATTTAATTATTGATGTCACAAGTTTAGTCATGTACGTCACAAATTCCGTCGCCAAAACTGTACTTTGTGACGGACAAGATTTCACAATTATTGGATACTCTGTCGCAAAGTCCGTCGCATATTTTACTTTTGCAACGGTATTGTGATGTCTGCGACAGACTATTTTTCATCAAGTATTTTCTTATCCGTCACAAAATCGGTAACAATTAAAAGTTTGGGTCAGAATAGATTATTTTGCGACGGAATATAATACGCGTCAAGGTGAATTCTCTTGCCAAAGGCGGTCTGTCGCAAAAGTTTAATTCTGTCGCAAGACCCATCGTAAAATTTCTATTGCGGCGGGTTTTTAAACCGTCGCAAAACTTCTGTAGCTATGGTAGTGTCTTTTTGTAGTGTCATTAACCTTTAGGCCGATAGTTAAGACTGGTATGTGACCTTAGTTGTGACCTATTATTATCCTAGTCCCTTCTCCTCATATTTAGACTGATTCGTGTGCCCTTTAATTTTAATTGTTATTAGTTTAGTAACCAAATCGAGCGACCCAATATATTTGTACTCATTAGCCAGACTTAAATTAGTAGATAGAAAATAATAGTCTCCATAGAAATGATATCTCGACTATTAAAGGTGTCAATTTTTGGTTAACTATATTCTGTCTGGTTTAACAAAGACGACTTTTTTGACAACGAAATATCAGTAAGCAAAAAGTAAAAGACCGATTTTGTTTTTTACTTGAAATTAGACAAATAACGACCTTCCTTTTTCCCAACACGACTAGTGACATTGACTTTTGCAACAACTTCTACATGATGACTAACTAACAACTTTGAGTTCAACTACATGAGACTTCAAATTCGACATGAAGATGCACCAGTTTCCTTGCAAGTTAGGCATACGTAAACTCCCGCTCGGGTGGGGTAATAAGATATCTCGAGAGTATCTTGAGATAAGTGGCATACTAATATTAGGAGAATACGATTTGATTGTGGTTAGGAAAGAATTTTGATATGGCAAGAATTGTATTGTCATTAGAAGTAGCGATACAATTGTTTTTATAATAGCGTTGGAGATGATTTGTTATCGTAATAGATATTTTTCCAGCCTCTTTACTTTGGAACGCCGTTGTAACCAATTTCCCACAATCCACGTTATAATCAAGTATTATATGAGAGAATATGGAGAGTTATAATCTTATAGATGTTGAAGAGTTAGCTCCACAAATATGATGACATGTGCCATGATTTGTTCAACTGATTTTAGCATGTTAAAATGTACAACGACTGATTTGGATTTGACAACTATAATTTCCGCATATATACACGTAGCAACTTATTTGAGGAAAAAATTAAAATGGTAAGGTAATTGGTAAAAATTCCCTTGGTGTTTGGTGTTTCGCTGGTAAGAATCAAACCTATGCCTCGATTAAAAGGGTTCTTACCACTTGAGCTAACTCTTGTACATAGAAAGTTTATTTATTTATTTTTATTATGTTCGTTTATTATATTCATTTAGTGTGGCATATTCCTAGTCATTCAGATAGCTCTAAGTTGTTCGATCATGCAACTTGTTGTCATGCCTGAGCGAGTAGGATTAGGATGTCATCCGAATGATATTGTCCCCACACCTTTGAAATTAAGGGGTAGAATTTGTATTTTATCATTTTTTTCTTAAATCAACCCTATTTGCCCAAAATTAAGAGGGAAACATAAAAATTGAAATGGAGGAACTACTAAAACAATATAAGGTTATGTTTGGTAAAATTAGCTGAAAAGTTAGCTGAAACATGAAAAGATAGCTGAAAAATGAAAAGTTAAGTAAAACCTGATAAGGTAATTGATAGTGTTATAATAGAAACGAGAGAACAAATAAAGAACAATAACACACAAATTTACGTGGTTCACTAACGGTGGGTTAGCTACGTCCAGAGGGGAGAAAGGACGAGAGTTTTATTAATGTCGTTGAGAAGTTTTTACAGAGTTCCAAATTCAGATTAAGAAGTTATGATATGCATAACTGCTAGGGTTAGGTTTAGAGAGTTTATATACAATTCTCCATGACCTATATAGAAAACCTAGAAAGGCCCAAAACAGAGTCCTAGCTCATACAGATTAACAGATATCGTTTAGGACCCCCGCATAGTCACTCAAAGTGGCAACTAAACCGATTCAAGGCATAAATTCAACAGTAAGGTAGCTGAAAATTATGAGTTGATAAGGTAACTGATTATATAGTTTGGCTAACTAGCTGAAAATGTAGCTTATTTTATATGAAATTACATATAAGGGTATGATAATGATTTAATATTATAGATTGAAGGGTAAAAAGGAATATAGTATAAGATCAATTACCTGAAATCCCAAATTTATGTAACATTTCATTTCAGGCAACTTATTTGAGCAAATAAGGTACTTGCCAAGCACTTGCAAGAAAAAAACCTGGAATTTTTCTTAAAAAAGCCATTTCGATCAAATAAGCTACTTGAAACGCCTTGCAAAACATAGCCTAACGAAACCCCACCAAAGCACGTATTTGTGTGTATAATGTGGTGGAATTTGTATTTTTTCATCGTTACTTAAATCATCCCTTTTCTAGTAAGGTTTTATTTTACATCGTAAGATAAAAGAGTGTATGATAAGTGTCTCAAACCTCGCAAATTACACGAAGCATAAACCTCACTCAATAATATTCGGATCACTTTTCAAGTAAGGTATCATTTGTTGGATTATATGATCCAAAACTAGTTGAAGTTAGCTTCCTATTATCTTACAATAATATAAAAAGGTAAGTTGAGTACTTAATAGAGCGACACGTGGCACAATCTTTGCAAGATGAGAATTTACTCAAACCTATCTATAATAAGATTTATAAATAAAAATAAAAAATAAAAATAAATAAACTATAGAGGGCAATAGTCTTTTCATTTTCTCGGCAAAAATTTATGAGTAATAAACACTAAACACTATCTTACCATACTCTTAAGTCTTACCCCTCCATTTCCACGCTTTTACTCACTTCCATAAGACCATAACTACAACCGTTTCCTTAGTTTATGACCAACATTTTGTTTTCCTTAGCTATTAAGATATCACCATAAGTTTCACATGTAAACACTACAAAAAGTTTCCCTCCATAGCTGAAAATATAATGTGCACATTCCTATCATAAGTAATGTTGTACATGTGATTATTAGCCCTCTATACTTACCTTTCATAATATTTTGTACATGTAATTATTTGTTATTACAATATATTAAGAAATTAAGTAATGGTGTTTTATAAATTTCTTATATACGCAATATTTATGGTTAGTTTTTAAGGTTTTATTGAAATCCTAAATTATTTTAAGGTGTTATTGAAATAAAATTATTTTAAAAAACAAAAAAAATTGAAAAATTTATATTATATAAAATATAAAAAGGCTAGGCTAAGCATTACCTTTCACGATTCACCTTTTCTATATTTTTAGAGTATGTCACGTCATCATCATTATTTAAAAAATTGTAGCTTTATACAAAAATTTAAATGTTCGCCTAATATACTAATATATGTTCATCTACCAAAACATTACTCCACTTCATGATCTCAAATTCACCCTCTTAAATTATTTATAAAAAAAGAATTTAAAATGGGATACAAAAAGGCAAAGTATTAATTAATATAATAGTTAAGTTTTAAATCATCTTCTCCCAAACCTTACTCTATTTCATAATCATAATTGTCCCACTTTAATAATAAACTTTTCATATCCTGCTGTTATAAAACCAATTCAACAAATTTTACCTATAAATAAGATCAATTGATATCACATTCCTACAAATTAAAAATGACGGAGAAGTTATTTTCTTTACCTATATATATATATATATTCATTTGTTCGATTTTGAAAATCTTTTCCTATCTTTCCTTTATAATGGGTTATAATCAAATGAGCGAAGAAAATTGAAGAGATAAGAGAAAAATTAGAAGAAAAGAGAAGAATCTAACAAGCATTTGTATCATATTCTTACTTCTTGACATAGTTTAATGTTGATAAAGTGATCAAATTATTGTAACTTTAACTTTTTTGTCTCATATTTTTAATGTTGATACAATGTTTTGGGAAGTTTTTAATGTATTTATTATTTGAGAATGTGTAGTGAATTTGTTACGATTGACACTAAGCTAACAACATAATACATATGTATTAACAAAGCATGTTTAGTGTAAGTAAAACTTTTCTCATATTTTTCATGAAGTTGATTAGAAAAAGGTAATTTTATCTTTTTTTTTACTTATACCAAATAGTGGAATATCTTATCATTTTGATTTTTTTTTTAAGTGAGACTGTTGCATTTATATTGTGATGTTTTTATCTATTACCATCCCATTTAGATTGTTCTTATTTTATTTCAATGCTACAACGTTGAAGAGAAAATGAGTGAAAAATATTATAATTCTGAAGTATCATTATTATTTTCAAACATACAAAATATAAGTATATAACTAAGGTTAAAACTGCTTAATATTTTCATAATAGAATCATTTAAAGTTGTAAACAAAGAAAAATATCATTTAGACGAACAAAAACGGTATTATTCGGTTACAAAATCAAAGTTAAATGAAAAAAAAAAAAAGAGGATGCAGTAGTAAAAAATCACTAAAGAAAATTGTGAATATCAAACCACTGCAAAAGTAGTAAATTTCTTTTTAACATCTATTAATAAAGAATTGGAAAAGTCCCGTGATTTTTCACGGGAAATTAAACTAGTTTTGTTAATTAGAAACTATAGATTCCTAATAATATGGACACTAGGTTAGTGAGTTTACTAGTTATTAGGTTCATGTTGTTAGTGTATAAACGTGGGTTTTATCCCACTTACTCTTCTTAATTAGTCTTAGGATATTTGGATTGTAAGCCTATATAAAGGCTATTAGTTAATGTTTATTAATTGAGTAAGTTTATAATAAGAAACTTCTCTCTTTTCTCTTCAAATATATTCTCCCTTAGAAATTCTACATGGTATCAGAGCTCTTCAGACGGTGTTGACTACACAAGTTATCTCCGCTCAAGTAGCCAGGTTCGATTCCCGAAATAGGGCGATCATGAAAAAAAAACACAAACATTTTTTTTATTTGAGTTACAAGTGAGCCACGCAGCCCTTGTACGATTTATTTCCGCATTAAAAAAAAAAGTTTGAGAGGAAGTGTGAATTGTTTGAAAAAACAAAAATAAAAAAATGGTGAGAAAAGTTTGGTAGGAAAAAATGGTTCTACCGTGTTTTTGGTGAAGAGAAGTGTTTCACATATTTATGGTGAGAAGTGCACCATAAATGAAAGATAGAGAGATATGCTCTATCAAGATTTTGTGGAGAGAAAGTGTTCCAAATAATAGTTGGTGATGATGTGCATCAACAAGAGGGTGACGAGAAGTGCGTCACAAAGTGAAGACAAGGGCTTCACAAAGTTAGATAGAGAAAATTAAATTGATTGAGCAATTTACGTTTTTGGAGTCCAGGCAAAGAGACTCATTAAGTCTCGAAAGGAGGATTTGTTTGAAGTTGGGTGTGGAACCCAACATGTGCGGGTGTGAAAAGGATCGCATACAGTTTGAAGGTAGATTGGTCATCAATGAAGATAAGAAGAATATGAAGTAGAAGGCCAGGTATAGTCCACGGTGAATACTACTACTGAGTTTGTAATTGTCTGAGATGTTTTAGCACTTGTTAGTGGCCTTGGAAGGCATTCATACTATAATCAAGCACGTTGGCAAAAGTCTTAAAAATGTGCAATCTAGAGAAATGATAGCTCTAGCCAATTTTGGGCATGTGAAAATTTGATTGAAGACGGGTAGGCAAAAACCCGATGATTGAGTAATATGTGTGGCGGTACCGAAACAAGGTAGTCGTAAAATCGTAAGTAGGCATAGTCCTAACAACATGGATGAAGTTTCAAGAATACGAGAAAATAAAGGTCTTGTGATTTTTTGATTACGGCAAAAGACGTAACAGTGAATATGATCAACGTAACAAAAATTCGAATGTGAATCTGACAGATTTTGGATCAAGGGGGTGTGTTGGATTATATGATCCAAAACTAGTTGAAGTTAGCTTCCTATTATTTTGTTAATTAGAAACTATAGATTCCTAATAATATGGACACTAGGTTAGTGAGTTTACTAGTTATTAGGTTCATGTTGTTAGTGTATAAACGTGGGTTTTATCCCACTTACTCTTCTTAATTAGTCTTAGGATATTTGGATTGTAAGCCTATATAAAGGCTATTAGTTAATGTTTATTAATTGAGTAAGTTTATAATAAGAAACTTCTCCCTTTTCTCTCCAAATATATTCTCCCTTAGAAATTCTACATCATTTATAGTTTTTAAAAGCATAGAAATTTAATATTACGTCAACCATAACAAGAGTATAATCTTATTTTCCTACAAAAGGTTTTAGAGTAACAAAGCAACCATAAGGACATAAATTAGTACTAGAGGAGTACCGGGTACTAAAAAATGATAAACTTACGTGCAAAGATATATGTCCCTCTCTGTTTTCCTTGTTTATTTTGAATCTATCAGGGAAAAAAAGGTGGGCAACAACTTTGTACCCTATATGTATGTAATTATGTATGTATAAGACTATGTACGTACGCGTTGACAAAATTAACATTCGCATTGTCTTTCATTTGCACTATTCATTCTTTCTTGAAAGCAATCAAAATTTCAAAAACCTTCATGTAATAACTCACCAACAAATACTATAAATTTCCTACTGTATAACATGTTATTATTATAACCCAAAAACAATTTTTTACAAATTATAATCATGTGTGTTTTTTGGAAAGCGATGGTCATATTTACTGTAGTATGTGTAGTGGTAATTTCCATACCCATTATTCACTATCATGCAGTACGCAAGCCTGTGAGCCCAATCTTCATCATCGAGCACGCCTCGGTCAACGGCTTCAATCTAACATCAACGGGGCACCTCACATCGTTTTTCAACATTGTGATTAAGGTCACGAATCCAAACCCGAAGATCAAGCTCAATTACTTGTACCCCGGAGTTAATATCTTCAAGGACGATCAAATATTAGCCAGAGACTTCTTGGATGACTTTGCTCAGCCCAAAGGGACCATGACCTTGTTAGGGCTCGAGCTGGCTGCGCTTGATGAATCGTTAACCAAGGGACCGAGGTTCAATTTAGAGGTTGAGAGTGGCTTGGGATATGTTAATTTTGGTGTTTTTATATCAGCTTATATGAATTCCCATATTCTTCAGGTTACTTGTAGTCATGTTGTTGTTAATATTACCATGTCTAATTCCTTAGTTGCTTCTTCTCCTGCTGATACTTATAATGCAAAAGACAAATTCAAAAGCATAAATTGTAGTGTGTATTTTCAACTAGACGGATTTTAGTCAATTTTTATATCATAGACCCATGTGTAGGATACTTCATACTCCCTCTAACTCCCCGCTCATTCTTAACTTCCTATTTTCATTTCTTTTATTTTAAAAAAAAATTACAAAAAAATTAACTTCTACTTTCAAAAAGCAGTAACCACTATCATATTCACTTAAAATGTCATGTAGTGCTATATTCACGATATGACACTATAATATTCACTTTAAGTTTAGTGAATATGATAATATTGTTTAATTAATGTATGATACTCCCTCCTAGTCGGTCATTTCTTCCCTCTTTCTTTATTGGGTAAGTCGGGTTTTCTTCTCTCTTTCCCTTTTTGGATGTGGGGTTGTGTGTTTTGTGTGGTCTAAATTCATTTGTATGTGGGGTAGTGTGTTTTGTGTGGTCCAAATTCATTTCCTTAATTTTTGTGTAAAAGGGAAAGGGGGAGAAATGAGTGACTAGGAGGGAGTATATAGTTTGATATTCACAATATGATACTAATATATTCACTTCCAGTTTTATGAATATGTCAGTATAATCTGATGAATATGTATTATGTAATGTGATATTCACCACATTTTTCTATTATATTCACTTTTAGTTTAGTGAATACGACACTGAAGTTTGATTAATACGTATTATATAGTGTAATATTTTAATTGATGGTGAACGTTTTATTTCATATCAAAGCCAAATAATGCAAAATATTTTACCGGAATAAATATAAATGTGATATGAAATCAATATCTCACTATTACGAATATGTCAATTACGTGATATGAATATGTGAGTAAAACTACTCCGTAAAATAAATACCAAAATATATCAAGTATGATCTCTATTCGTAGAGAAATAAAAAATATGAATAATGGTATTATTTTTATTATTTTTAAATTAATAAACTTTTAAATTTATTTGTTAGAAAAAAAATTATGAGGGAGAGAGTACCATGCACCATACTCTTGGGTGCATGGTATAATTTACCCATTTTAGTGCTTTATTCCAATTGGTGCTTGATTCCAATTGTACGTGTTTTTGTTTTTCATGCTCTCAAATTGAAGTTTCAAACTTTAACTAGTTTTAATCTGTACAAATTATACGGGTCTATTTTTATAAATATTGTAATTATTAATTTATTTTCTTTTCAAAAAATACACTTAAGATTTCTGTTATGAGATATTGGATATTTTAGTCTCTAAGTATGCTTTGAACGAAAATTAAAATTTCTAAACGATAATTACGATAAAATGTAACAGTATATTATTTTCATTATAAATACAATTCATAGCCAAATTACATTTGAATGAAGTTATTTTATATGAAATAAATCAACAAAAGGTTATTAGGGGGACTGTCTCATCTTAAGATGCTAATTAGAGGAAAATTTGTAGGATGATATCATGAGAAATTGAAATATGTTTCTATAAATTGTTACAATGATAAAAAAAAAAATGATGTACAAAACTAAATTTTCGGAATGGGGTACGTGGTTAAATGCAATACTTTTTTGCCATTTAGCTTCTTTTTTATACTATATATATATTTGATAGTTTTATACTTCATGTTTTACGTATATTTATGATAAAATTTAATTTCATCATTACTTACCATAAATTTTGGGTATTATTCTTATTATAGATTGTTATACTGAAATTATATTATTAAAAAGAAGTACGGAGTAACGTAGACGTATTTAAGAAACGATGTACTCCGGTAACAATTATGAAATATAGAGTAATAATTATTCATGAATAAATATTTCCTTTTTCCACAGTCTGTTGGGGAAAAAAAGTTTACATCTTTTGAGATTTGAAGATTATAATGAAAAATATAAATTGGAATTCAATTGGGTGAATTGTTTTTGAAAATATACACATCTTTTGAGAATTGTAGATTATGATGAAAAATATAAATTGGAATTCAAACCTATGTTTACAAATTTTATTTTGACCGGCTAAAATTACTTATGATTTAGACAATTTTATGAAATTAAAATCTGGCAAAATGATGACACAAAAAATGAATAAAAAAATGGAATATAAAAAAATGGAATATGATTGAAATACGGAGTAACTGACCATTGCAAGTTTCATTGAGTGATGGCCTTCTTAAGACCCAATTGCAAAAAGAAATATGTTTATGAGGTGGGATTTTAATATATAGAGGATTATGTCATATCATATACTTATACACAACTAAATTTATTTGTTGGATTTTAAAAGATCTTATAAGTTCAGTTTAAAAAAAGTTCAGATTTTAAGCTTAGTTCAAATTTATAATTATAGTTCAGATTTTATAACTATCCATCTATCTATCTATCTATACTATATATTAAATCCTGAAACCAATGGACATCCATGTAATTAAATAAAGTTATACAAATTAATTATATTATGTAGTTTTTAATCAATAGCGTTGTGTGATAAACCTGATCAAGGAATTTCAATCTAAATATTATATAATTTTGGTTTAAATATAAATTTAGAAAATACCAAAAAAGAGTGATTTTCCTTAAAATAAACATGTTCCCCTTATGGTATTAATTAGCAGCATTGAATATACATTAAATTAAAAATTTATAATTATTTAACTTACACAAAATATTTTGGAAACTATTAAAAGGTAAATAAATCAAGGTAGATTTCCAAAAGATATATATAATATTTCATAATTCTTTTAAATTGAGTTAACATATATGTAATATATTTATATAAATATATGAGCCTCTTAAAATTGCATTTGTACTCAAATTGCATGTTTAATTATCAGTTAATCAAATTATAGTAATCACTCAGTTCAATAGTCAAAGTAATAATATTAGAATCGGGAATAATGAAAGTAATAGAAAACGGGAGTAGTGAAATTTTCAATATTATAGTAGACTTAATCTTCACATATATATAATCTACAAAAGTAGGTTGTTAAAAAAGTAGGACCAATGTATAGCCCATTGGATTTTATTAGGAATGCTAAGGGTTAGTATGAAGTCAATTATGATATAATGAATTATCATAGTTGATATATAATAAATTGTATTAGTTGTGACTCTTGGTTGGTTCACTTAATTGTATATATACCTCACTTTGAGGTATGGAATAATAAAGCAATTCCAAACAAATTACAATATCAATATCTAATTCTTAACATGGTATCACAACATCTTTCTTGAGGACTCTAAAAACTCGTTTCCGCGTTCTTACCGATGGGTAACCGGATAATTAAAGTACCCACCGGTAGGATGGATATTCGAACAAAAAAATAATTCAATAACTCAAACAAAAACATAAAAAAAAATGAAACCTTCTTAAAATCGGTTTGATGCATGGCAAACTTGGCATCAATGGAGCATTTTACCTTTGAATAACTGATGATGGTTTCGTCGTCAAAACAAACATAAAAAATAACCCAAAATTAGTAGTATAAAGGGGTCGAATCCACGAGGATGGAGGGGGTCAACTACTAGTTCGATCGCGTCCTATTCTAGCCTAATAAATGTTGGATTGGAAAGTTAACTAAAAACTAGGAAAAATAAGTAATCGCTAAATAATAATGATGAAAACAATTAAGGGAAAGACTAAGGTGAAGGGTTCACCTTAGGGGGATTAATGGGCTAGTCGGGTAATTAGCAAGTGGGTAACAAATTCGAGTAAAATCAATTGCTAATGTCTCAACAATCGATAATCATCAACAAAGCCATCGCATTTGTCTCAAATCACCCATATAAACACTAGTCTAATCATTTCTACCACCGTCGCTTAAGAAATAATCAAACCATGCTTGATAAAATGAGCAACTTTCGTTCACACATTTCATCAAACACTTAGTGTGCATATGAGTAATACCCAGATAATTACCACAAATCTACTAATTACCCAACTAATTACCCCACATAATCCTCCCTTAGGCTCCCCCTAAACCCTAGAAGGGAATCTATTCACACATGGTAAGGGAAATCAAACAAATAGAGGCAAGAAGTAGTGAAATAAACATAGTGCTATGAGATGAATAATAATAACAATCAAATGATAAACAATAAACTAGAAATGAAATTAAGTTGCATAAACAACAAAAAGATGAGAAATTTATACCAACAAGCTTTGTATTAGTGAATAGGGAGAATGTCTTCAACCCAAAATCCTCAATACAAACCCAAAACTATGCTAATTTCACTAGGAAAGAGTAGATCTACCAACTTGAAATGAGAAATTAAGCTTAATTAGGGAACGATTAGAAGAGTAATTAGTACTTAATAGAGGTTACAAATATCTAGGGTTTTGTGCTAAGGGAATATTAAAAGCTGCTTACAAAATAATAGGGGGAGGGTATATATAGGTATCTCGAAATTAAGGAAGAAATTAGAAGAAGAGGGCGAATTTTCAGTGTTGTGTTCCTGGCCGGTCGACCAGCCGCCGGTCGTTTGGCCGGCCGGGAGCACAACAGTAACTCCCTTTTCTTCGTCTTCAAATGCTTCAAAATTCTTCGAAGTATGGAGAATGGGGGTCCTGGCCGGTCGACCGGCCGCCGGTCCCCCACCGGCCTGGAGCACGAATCACGCCCCAAGTAGCTCACTGATGTTGCACAGGCCGGGTAGTCGACCGGCCGCCGGTCGACCGGCCGGCACTACCTGGGCCTTTTCTTCTCTTTCTCATCTTCTTTCATTGTGGGCATGTGTTCTGAGCCGGGTGGCCGGCCGCCGGTCAGAGGGCCGACCTGCGCCACTTGAAGCTCCTTTCCTCATTCTTCTTCTCATCTTCGAATCCCGACTCATGCAAGACCTTTATGCTCCGATTTCTTCATTTCCGCCTTAATTCCTACAAATTAAGACCGACATTCATAGCACGGGAAGTCGGGAAGCGAAATGCAATCAAGGGCACGCAAATCCGTTTAAACGGACCAAAATGGGGACGAAAATGAGAGGAAAAATGTGACAAATTAAATGCTTATCAATAACTTGATGCCGTCCCTCATGTCAGGGGACAATAACCAACTTTCAAAAATAAAATGGATCATATTCTTCTCTTATTTCACTCGTTGATCTTTAGAAATAAAAACTTTAATTTTGATCAAGGTGGTACCTAATTTTAACTGGCGAGTTGTTACGCAATTATATTTGGAGTTCGAAAAACTTAACGTTCTCCAAATACTGAAATTAACGGATTATTTTTCCGTGTTACCGAAATTTGTTTGGGTTCGATTAGTGTTCCTAACAAATTCCCCATATTCGACAAGTCCGAAAAGCTTAACGGTCTTGTACGAATAAAACTTGTCTTACGAGTCTTCATACTCGTTTATTTTACCGTGCCACCTTGTGATGATGAGAAGTTTTTTTGAAGAAAGATGAAGATGAAGAGCTGAAGACGTTTTTTTAGTAATTACAGTTTTCTTGTTTTTTTCCAATTGTAAAGTTCGTACTACTACATTTACGATTGCGGGAGGGTATTAGGAATGCTAAGGGTTAGTATGAAGTCAATTATGATATAATGAATTATCATAATTGATATATAATAAATTGTATTAGTTGTGACTCTTGGTTGGTTCACTTAATTGTATATATGCCTCACTTTGAGGTATGGAATAATAAAGCAATTTCAAACAAACTAGTTTTAAACCCGTGCAAAAAATGCACGGGTCGCATTGTCATAATAGCAGGCATTATTATTCGATTTTATTTAATTATCTCGTTCAATAATTTTTCTTTTACAAAAAATTTAAAATCTACTATATTTGTTGTGGTTTAATGTTTTGATATAATTATTAAGGCGATTATCATTTTCAATTTCAAAAGAGATTATATTTTTGTTGCGAAAGCTCCAGATCTAATGTTTTTTTATGTTATAGTCTAATTGTTAATTGTTTTTTAACTAATAATCAGTATTTTTTTTTAAACGGAAAAAGAAAAATTTATTGCGTTTATTTTGAGATAAGCATATATGGTATCGTAATTTCTAATATCATGTTTTTAATAAATATTGATTTTTTTAGGAATATATTTATCTATTTATTTATTAACGAAACTATATTATTATTGCTTTCAAAATGATATTTTTATCATATACAAAAATTAAATATACACATCATATACCAAAATTAATTGAATTAAGTCCTTTGGTGTTTGAAATAAAAAAACATGAGATCAATTAATTAAGATACTGAATGTGGTAGGGCCTCTATATCCAGTAAGTGGATTGTACCTCTGATGTACTACCACATATAATATAGTTTTTGAGCTTTACAATAAAGATTTTGAGTATAGTATAGTTTTATTATAAAGTTTTTGAGTTTTTATTAATTTGAACATTAAGCTCAAAAAAATTACAATAAAACTCAAAAAAACATCATATATAAAATATAAAATTTAATTTATAAACTTTAAAAAGCTCGAAAAAAATGCACAAAAACTCAAAATCATACTACTGTGAGGTAGTACCTCCGATGTATAATCCTTTTTCTCCTCTATATCAGTAGAGGAAAACAATTTCTTTTTCTTTCCTAGAAATTAGGAGCCAATCAGAATCCTATAAAAGACTCAGCTTTTATATATAGGAGGATTACAATATCAATATCTAATTTTTAACAGATTTATAGTTTGGCACAAAAAACAGAATCCCATTCTAAGTAAAGGGATTAATACCTTAAAATCTATTTTCTTTATTTATGACTGAAAATAAAAGCGCCACCGGATGATACTTAAATTCGGTACCATCGATGGCGTTTTGGTAAATAAACAGCAATTTATTCCCTATTTTTGAAATTCGAGTTTTAATCTGTAAAAGATATGTAAGGGTATTAATGGAATTAAGTTATAGTTTTCATGACTTCACCCATTCATCAATTTTGCAATTCATCTTCACTAAAAAAAGAATCCGCATCTTCCTTCTATTAAAGTAAGAACATTTCTTACATTTTGGTGAAACCACCTCATACTCATTTCACCTTAACCATCTAATGATGTCATGTGACATCACCCACTATCTATTTTCTATTTTCTAAAACAATTGCATTTGTTTTTATTCCCACATCAATAATTAAAATTTATATAAATGTGAAATATTTAATGTTAAATTTTTCACCAATTTAGATTACAAAAAAATAATATTTTATATTTTTATAAATTTACTCCATACTCTTTATTAAAGCTAAAATTTTATTACATATTTTTTTTAAACCAATTCATATCCTCTATTTAACTATATATAAAAGCACATACATTTTTCATGCTTCATTAAGCCAACTTTTTCCTTTGATTCCAACTGCTACTTTCTACCGTTTATTTTTTTTAAGTAATCCAAGCACCCTATAATCTTTTAAATACATACTCCCTCCCTCCGTTCCATAATATAAGTGATTTTAGTAAAGATTAAAAAATTTATTTTATAAGTCGTTTTACATTTTTCTATATATTAAATGTTTTTTTCATTTTTCAAGGCACTAACAATTATTACCAGGAGCTAATTTAAGCCATTTTATTGGTGGAAATACTTAGCTTTTCAAATTTTCAAAGAGCATCTATAGTACACAACTACTATAATACACCATTTCTCAATACTTTCTTAATTATTAATTATAAAATAATCTCAAACGTTTTATATAATGTAACGGAGGGAGTCAATTATACACATTACATAAAGTACATATATAACGTAAACTGTAAAAACTACCATACATATTACACAAACATAAAAAAATGGCATTTTATAAAAACTTAAAAATGACATGTAGCGTAAATTACATATAGTTTCAACTTTTTTGACAATAACAATGTTTTCAAGGCATCCCCACGCAATTTACGCGGATTTAAAACTAGTTTCATCAATTCAAGGATAATATACAAGGATATTATGAATGTACTAGTCAATTCATAGCTTTTATGGCTTCATCAATGGAATTTCGATTTGTACAAGATATATATATTTAAGGGTACTAATCAATCATTAGAAAATTTAATCCATCAATCTGTTGGCATAGATAATATGGGAATGCACCTCCTGATGACACGGAGTATTTAATTTGCGATTGACAGACATTTAACAAAGTATCTGATTTATGCATGTGTGCCTTTAGAACTTATATGCAAGACTCATTCATGGTAACGTCAGTAAACTACCAAAATATTTCGTTAATTGACAAAAATCATTTTTTTCTTGTAAACTATGTAGCTAGAGTATTAGATTTGCTCTAATAAGGACTATCAAACATCGAATGGGTTAATTAAATCCGATGAAGGGGAAGGAATTAAAAGAGTAACGATAATAAATTACTTTACAGCCCCCTTATCCTTTGGCGCAAATTTGAAAAAAAAGTTCTTATTTCATTTATATTTACTAGTATAGATCTCGTGCTAAAGCACGGTATTTTTGAGATCTTTTATTTGTATGGGGGATTTTCGTTTATATTATTTGCATAAAATGTTTGTACTTTATTTTTGATATTATATATATTATTTTATGAAACGCAAGTAAATAAGTTTTAGAAAATCTTGGACCATTGTAATTGCAAAAATTCTCATTTAAGTCAGGTCGACCCATCTTAAGCTTAAGAAGGGTCAAATATTAAAATAAGACAAAAGAAAAGTTCCAAGATATTAGCAAAATTATTTTGTTATATATGCAGGTTGTTTAGTACTTGACCCGTTTTATTCTTAGAAAAGTTCTTAGATATTAGCAAGATAGTAAGATAACAACATATTGACTCTATTAAATATCATATTCATAACTATCGAAATTATTAATATAAATATATGAAATCATATGAGATTTTCATTTGTGACTTTTGTGTAAATATGGACAAAACTTGCAGTTATTTTAAGTAGAGGTAATAATTAAGCAAGTTTAGCAAATATTGTAATATTTCAGCAATGATTTATAATTGTGTGGGCCGACATATTGAGAAATTAAGCAAAGTTAGCAAAAAAAGAGTGGGCCCAACTGATAATTGAACATTTGAGCGGGAAAACTATTGAAGTGACTTAATCTTTTAGTAGTAAGGGGATTATGATATCACGGTGGCGCCGAAACTCGGTACCACCGGATGACGCTCTATCATTATCCTTTTTTTTTATTTTCAGTTTTAAATTCCATGAATTAGCAATCATGCAACTTCATATTGACTTGCCAACAAATTGTAATACCATTTCTTCGAACCTTCACAAAGTCAAATATCAACTTTAGCAATTTCTTCTCTAATCTCATTCCTTTGATCCAACAATAAACCCAAAACATATATAAAGCATAAACATGAATTGTCTCTAATTAACAAAATCCCATTTTTATCCGAATTATACACAAAACAAACAAAACTTTTGTACTACTAGAGGTATCCTCTTAATATGTCGTCTATACTAACTTCCATTGTATGTACATTTGCATATCTTATAATTTTATTTGCAATGGTTGGCATACCCCTTATAGTCTACTACGCCCAAGACCCTAAAAATCCAACGTTCACCCTCGAACATGCTTCGATCAACGGTTTCAATCTAACCTCTGATGGCCACCTCACCTCCTTTTTCGACATTGTGCTCAAGGCTAACAATCCAAGCCATAGGAGGAAGTTAAAATACTCAGGAGTCCGAGTGTCAATTTATAAGGACAATCAAGACTTGGCTAAAGACGCCTTGGACAACTTTGCTCAGCGCAAACGGACCGAGACCGTGTTAAGGCCCGAGCCTGTTGCACTTAACTTGTTGTTAAACAAGGGACCGAGGTTCAATCTGGATTTGGAGAGTGGCATGGGATATATTCGTTTTGGTGTTTATATGACATCTACATTGAACGAGAAAAATCTTGATGTTACTTGTAGTCCTGTTGTAGTTAATATTACTATTTCTAATTCCGTAGTTACTTCTTCTCCTGCTGATGCTACTAATACTAAGCAGAAATTTCAAACCATAGATTGTTATGTGTATGTCTATAGTGACGATGATTAGTGATTGATTCCCAATTAATAGACTACACCGCCGATTGTTAACAACCAGTTTTGGACTTTTCTTTTAAAGAATCTAAGCTATATTGTAAAGTTTCTGAAGTCATGAACTTAAACATAATAAAGTAAACTTTTAAAATCTCAGAAAAATTACTCATAAATTCGGATAAATCTATAGTAATTGTATCAAGCTATTTATACAACTGAAGGTATACTAGTATTTAGACCTGGCAAACGGGTCAATCGGGTCGGGTTTGGGTCGGGCCAGTTCGGGTTAGGTCAGTTCGGGTCTCTCATTGATTTCGAGGTAAATTCGGGTCGGGTCGGGTCATTTCGAGCTTCGGGTTTGTTTTGGTGTTTGTTGTCGGGTTCGTTTCGGGTCAACCGGATCGGGTTATTTCGGGTCGGATTATTTCCGGGTCAAAGATTAATGGACAAAAGGTCATTTTAAGTCTTTTGGTTCAATTAAATTTATGTTTTGTCGGGTCATTTTCGGGTTGAGTGGTTTTGAATCGGGTTATTTTCGGGTCGGGACAGTTACGGGTCACTTATCTTTAGCATGTCCCTATAAATTGTCATTGTAATTATTGTGAGGTTAATAAAATTCATAAGTTGTCTTTCTCTACTTCTACTTTATAATCTAAAGCACCCCTTGAATTAATTTATTCAGATGTTTGGACGTCTCCTACTCTCTTTATTGATGGTTATAAATATTACATCATCTTTGTTGATCACTATACACATTACATATGGATTTACCCTCTCAAAAAGAAATCTGACTCTCTCTCCACCTTTATTCGTTTTAAATCGCTAGTTGAAACCTACTTTCAACGACCTTTGATTAGTATTTATTCAGACAATGGTGGTGAGTTTATCAAACTTGCCCCCAATCTGCAAACTCATGGTATTAGTCATCTCACATCCCCGCCTCACACCCCCGAACACAACAGTTTTGCCGAGCGTCTTCATCGACAAATTGTCGAAACCGGGTTGTCTCTTCTTTCCCACTTTAACCTTCTCTCCACCCTCAACTCCTTTGTATTCACCACCGCTACTGACCTTATTAATCGTCTCCTCACATCCACATTAAAATATTTTTCTCCCTTCCAAAATTTCTTCGGTAGTCTGCCTAACTATCTCAAGCTCCGTAGCTTTGGTTGTCTTTGTTATCCATGGGTAAGTCCTTATATTAATCACAAGTTAAATCTCCGCTCCCCCGCTTGTATATTTATTGGTTATTCATCTTCTCAAAGTGCTTATCATTGTTATGAATTAAATTGCCACAGATAAAATTATAACTTATAGTCATGTTAAGTTTTTTTTTGAAGACACCTTCCCCTCCCTCTTCTATAATCCCGTATCTCATCCTCTTCTTGACCATCAGCAATGGTGTGACACCAGCATCTTGATCCTCCCTTATGCCCCAGTCCACCCTTACCCCCACCCCCACCCCCTCCGCCTGCTGGTAACCAACCTGGTACCCTCTAGTTCCTTACGTGCCTTACATCCCAGCTCTCTTATGACCCTCACTGTTACCACCCCGACACCTACCTCTCCCTCCCCATCCACCTCCTCTTCCCCTACCACCTCTTATCTAAAGCCCCTATGCCACCTCATACCCGCACAATTATTACTCGCCTTAGTTATAATATATCTAAACCAAACTCCAAATAAATACATCACAATCATCCTAGAAAGTTTGCTCACTCTACCACTATTCACTCCGTCTCTACTGTACGCACCACCACTAAACAGGCCCTATTTGATCCTCGTTGGCGTGCTTCTATGAATGTTGAGTTCGATGCTCCATCCAAGAATGGAACTTGGGATCTTGTTCCTCCGTCATCCGATCAAAATGTTATGTGTTGTAAATGGGTTTATCGTGTGAAGTATAACTCCGATAATACCATTGATAAATGTAAAGCTCGTTTGGTTGCGAAAGGGTTTAATCAACGACCCCGGTTAGATTACTCGGATACTTTTAGTCCTGATGTGGAGCTTGCCACCATTCGTACTATTCTAGCTCCTGTCGTGAGTCACGCTTTGCACCTCCTCCAACTTGATGTTAATAATGCTTTCTTGCGACCCTTATGGAATCCGTTAACATGGCTGAGCCACTGGGCTTCATTGATCCCTCTAATCCTTCTCATGTGTGTTGTTTAAAAAAGGCTCTTTATGGTCTTAAGAAAGCGCCGGGGGATTGGTATACGGAACTTAAATCATATATTCTATCTACCGGTTTTACTGACTGAGGTGCTTGAAGCAAGAGCCTAGTTTGTTCAGGCTCCTACTGATGCCCATTAGTCTGCTTTAAAACGCCTATTTTGGTATTTACGAGTCACTATTTCGACCGGTCTTAGTCTTCATCAATCCTCACCGTCATGTCTTCATTCTTTTTGTGATGCTGATTGGGTCGGTGATCGTGTTGATTATATTTCAACAACGGGTTATCTTGTTTATTGGGTCGTAATGCTATTTCTTGGCTTTTTCGTAACCAACGTGTGTTATCTCGTTCCTCTACTGAAGCCGAGTTTCGTGTTGTTGCTGATGCTACTACAGAGGTATTTCGGTTAGGTCTCTTCTCACTGAACTTCGTATTCCCATTTCTCCTATTCACGTCATTTACTGCGACAACTTAAGTGCCACTCATTACTCAGCAAATCCCGTCTTTCACTCTCGAATGAAACATTTGGCTCTTGCTTTTCACATCGTTTGTGTACGTGTTCAAAAAGGGAGGCTGCGTGTGCAACATATATCCGGTAATGACTAGCTTGATGATGTGCTCAGTAAAGGTCTTGCTCGTCCACGCTTCGTGTCCCTTGTTTCCAAGATTTATCTGTCTTCTGGACCATCCATCTTGCGGGAGTGTATTAAGGAAATAGAATAATAGCTTATAATATCGTTTTAGCTTTAGGAAAAGTGTCATATTCTGTTTAGCTATTAGTTTCCTATTCCGTTCTATATTCTTGTTTTATGGAAACTAGCATACGAACTGTTCTACTATAAATATGGCTTATTGCCCTTATAATAAAGCTAAGCTTTCAATTATACAATTTCTACATAGACCTTAAAACGGGCCCACCGGGTCAGGTTTGGGTCATTCAGTTCGAGTCGGGTAAATTCATGTCTCTCATTGATTTCGGGGGCAGTTCTGGTCTTTTCGAGCTTCGAGTCTTTTTTGGGTTTGTTTTTCGGGACTATTTCAGGTCAACCGGGTCGGGATATTTCGGGTTGGGTCATTTACGGGTCAATGAATAAGATAAAAAAACTCATGTCAAGTCTTTTTGGTTCAATTAGAGATACAATTTGTTGGGTCATTTTCGGGTTGGGTTGTTTCGGAGTGGGTCATTTTTGGGTCTGGTCAGTTACGGGTCAACAAAGCTCGGGTCCTGTTCGGGTCGGGTTGGGAAAATCGGGTTTCGAGTCACATTTGGGTATTGTAGTTCGGGTCTGTTTCGGGTCTCGAGTCAGCCTTTTCGGGTCAGGTCAATTGGGCCAGGTTACTTTTGCTAAGTATAAGAGGGAGTATAAAAGTTGATAACAGTATTGGGAAAGTAATTAGTTTAGAAATACAACTAAAATCGAAGAGTATAACCCTACCGTGGAAAGTATGAATATTATGAATAAAAAATTACATGACTTTTTAATTTAAAATAATGAAATTATGAGATGCCAATATGATTTATATTATTATAGTAGTATTAGCTGCGGGGTAGTGAAAGATAATGGACACAATGTTAATCTAATCACATATTCAATATTTATTTAAATACATATACAAGTTTAATACGATTAGTAAAAGTAACGCTAATTGTCGCGCTGTAGAGAAGGTAATAGTATCAGCAGCCAAATGAAATTAATTATATCACATGCAGGAGTAGTGAAAGCAGTAATGATTTTAAGATGTGTGATATCAAAATATATTATAAATGATACATTTAATAAGTTTCCAAGAAGTGGTCTAGAAGGAAAATATGTGTTTCTCTTTCTATACTTTCTCTCCCCTCATTTCCTCTCTATAACCCAAGCCTATAGCAATCAAATTTCGGGGTTCCATCAATCAAGAATCGATAGTAAGTCCCATCAAAGTTTTATTGATCAATTATTAGTATGAAAAACTATGAATTAAGTGATAAAAGATTTCCTTTTGGTGAGATTTGTTTGTCTGTCTCCATTTTCGAAGTTTTTTTGTCCTTTATATCTCTCCACGCTTTAGTTTTATTGAAAATATAGATAAGAGCGATTTGTTGATGATTTGTTATATTACTCTACAATAGATACACGTTATTCGCCGAAGATCTATGGTGTCGTTAAAAGGTAAATTTTATCCATCAATGAATTAAACGAAGGATCCCCTTAAAAGCTACATGAAGAGAGCGATACAAGGGCGAGCCGAACTGTCATATCATGTTTTGAGATTTCTTAGTTTTAAGAGAAGAATTTTTCTTTTAGGTTTATTAGATTTGTTTTCGATTATACCTATATTTTGTAAGTATCGTTTGGCGATTTATTAACGAATTAATCTTTTCTTAAAAAATATATATATATATTATAAATGATAAATGTCTGAGTTATTCAAATTTATTATAATATTTTATATAAAAGATAAAATTTAAATGGTAAATAAAGGTAATCCGAGCGTAACCGGACACCAAAAGTAGTTAAATTCATTTCCAAGTTTTAAGAGTTGTTAAACAGTTGAAATGTCTTCATTACGGAAGTCAATTTCATTTTTGAATTCTAAGTTATACCATTATGAAAATATATAAATTGATTTAAGAAACTACTACGTGTTATTCAAGTATTGCATAAAGAAAATTCAAAACCCAACAAATAAACAGTCATGTTTGCTTAATGTAAAATAAAAGCTTAATAAAAAGGTTTCAATATACCTACAACAACGAATGAATGAACATTAGGTGGGGTTTTTTTTTTTTTTTTTATCAAGGGTGTGTTTAGATAGTAAGATTTAGAGCGAAAGGTAAAGGGAGAGAGATCAAGGGATTCAAAATCTCTTTCCCCTCTTTCAAGGTAAATCAAAATCCTTCCATCATATAAAGGATTTGGAGGAAAACTGTATTCAAATATCATCTCCTCATTCACCTCCTCATTCCTTCAGTCTCTTTCCCTTCCCTACCGTCCTTCTTCGTCTACTCTCTTTCCCTTTTATTTGGGTATCCAAACAAAGCATAAGTCTCTCTTACGGACATTGTAAACCACATGTGAAACGAATCCGCTAACATATTTGATACCACCATTAATTGCGTATGTGAATTATTTTATATCCATTTCACGTATAGAACCATCACAAATAAGAATTTGTATTCATCCTTACAACATGATTCGTTAACATTCGCTTGTAAATGAACCTATTAATAGACACTCCATAATCAACGTCATATGAAAGATTTCGCCAGTTCTTAAAATGATATCTAACAAATAAAGAATTAAGAACCGGATAAACCAACTGCTACAAATAACCAAGAGCACTCGAACTTTAATGCCTTCATCAGTATCCACACGCATGAATAACAGACTGAGATTTGGATGCTAATACAAAGGTTTTTTGGTTTATATCTCGCAGGGATAGGATAGAAATTGTCTCCCATATATCTGTATACATACTGAGGTATGAATTCAGTTTTTCAAAGGGTCCATTTAGTTCTACATGAGTCCTTATACACTTTAAGGCTCAGTCCGTAAGCGGCTTATAATTAAATGTTACGGTGCAGAGAATATAACTGGGATACCTTATTAGACTTCAGACATAAATCCAATACATAATACATTAAATAAAATAATAAAACATAAAGAGGGCTGTTAAAATCGACGGCGTTTTTGTAACTATCGACGATGTTTTCATTCTTAATGACCAAATTGCCCTTTTCATACTAAACACACTCTCTTTTCTCTCCCTTTTAAACTCTTCCAAAACTAGACCCGGCAAAAGCAACATGGTCGGGTCAGGTGCAAGTCAGTCCATTTCAAGTCGGGTCAATTTGGGTTTGTCAATTATTTGGGGTAGTTCAGGTCGGGTTGGGTCGGGTCCTTTTGGGTTTCAGATGTGTTTTGGGTTTGTTGGTAGGGTCATTTTTGGGTTAACAGGACGGGTTATATCGAGCCGGGTCATTTTCGGGTCAGTAGTTATTTTAGGTCGATTTAGTTCAGGTCGGCTTAATTTGACTCAGCTTCTAAGAGATCCTAATATGACTTCAAATTAGCTTGGTTCGGGTCGTGATGTTTTGGGTCGGGTCAGTTACACGTCTAGTTGAGCTCGAGCCGAATATCGAGTTATAGTCGGGTTTTACAACTGGGGTTAGTTTGGATCTCGGGTCAGTCTTTTCTTATCAGGTCATTTGGGTCTGGTTGCTTTTGTCACGTATACCAAAAACCCACAAAACTTAATTAAAAGGACTACACAATTAACAAATTGATTGTCAAGTATACCCAAAACCCAACTTTCAAAACAATTGTTGACTCGACAATTGGGTGCTCGATCTAGCAAATACCCTTGCTCGATCAAGCCCCCTACAAAAATCACGCTTATTACAACCAATGTCCTTTACGGCCATAGTTGTTTATGACTACATCATTACTTTTACTGATGATTAAATAGATATGGATATGTCTACTTAATGACACATAAAATCGAAGCCTTTGAAAAGTTCAAAGACTTCAGAATGAAGTGGAAAATCAATTAGAAAGAAAGGTTAAAGCCTTACGATCCGATTGTGGTGGAGCTAAGTATTGTTTGATGATCACCTAAAATACCGTGGTATTATATCATAACTGACTCCTCCTGCCACATCACAATTAAATGGTGTAACCAAAAACTGAAACCCGAACTTTGTTGGACATGATTTCTGAGTCAGACTAAGCTAGCTGATTCATTTTGGGGTTTCGTTATTTTTTATGCTATATTCTCATTAAATTGAAGCCTCGCTAAGGTGGCCGAAAAGACTCCATATGAGATATGGAAAGGGAGCATCCCTAATTTGTTATGTTACCGCATTTGGGAATGCGAAGCTTATGTCAAGAGTAAGTTTGAGGATACATTTGCACCTAATTTGACAAATGTCTTTTTGTTGTTTATCCAAAGGAAACCCACGACTATTATGTCAACAATCGTTACGAGAACAAAGTCTTTGTAGTTCGTGCTGCTTTCTTTCTAGAAAATGATTTTGTTTCTAATAAACAGGGTGAGAGAAAATTTGAACTTGGTGATGTTCAAGAGCCACAATATAAGGAATTCACGCAAGAAAATGTTTCCTCTACGTGAGACTCTGTATATCTTCCCTTGGTACTAATGAAGTTGGGTAGAGCTAATACACCGCCTGTTAGATACCTTGATATTATCGAGGTGGGATGTGATATTTTTGTTTTACTTTTAGAAAGGGACGAGCATGCAACTACAAAGAGGCTATATCTAGTCCCAAATCCGAACAATGGCTTGAGGCCATGCGATCCTAAATGAAATCCATGTACGATAATCAGGTTTGGGACCTGCCTGGTAGATTTACTTGAATGAGGGAGATCACTTCGAACTAAATAGATCTTTAAGATCAAGAACGACTTGGATGGACATAAAGTTGTTCAAAATGCTATATTGGTGGCAAAGGGTTTCACTCAAGTTTGTGGTTTTCCTTATGAAAAAACCTTTCCACCAGTTGCAATGCTTCGTTTCATTAGGATTATCTTAGCGATTGTTGCCTTTTCATGATTATGACATTTGGTAGATGAATGTTAAAACCCCCTTCTTAAATGTGATTCTAGAAGAGGAAGTCTACATGACGCAACCTGAAAGTTTTATTGATCCTAAAACCCTAACAAGGTGTGCAAGATTAAGAGATCCATTTATTGGTCTTAAGAATTCATCAAGGAGTTGAAACCATCGCTTCGATCATGTTATAAAAAAGGATGGGTTTACTCGAAGTGTCGAGGAGCCGTGTTAATAGATGAAGTTTAGTGGGAGTTTTTGGAGCGGCTAGGAGTAGTTTGAATTCGACAGTTTTTGGAGGGACTAGGAGTCCCACAATCACAAATCCTATTTCATTATACCGTGACAACAATGGAGCTGTATTTCATGATAGAGTGCCTCAATCTAAGAGTAAGTCTAGAAATTTACTCAGAAAGTTCCGTGTGTAAGAGATTATGTAAAACAGAGGGAAATAACAATTTGTAAGGCAAGGACCAATCCAAATGTTGTCGATCCCTTAACATTGTATTTTTGTCTCTAGTTACTTAATGAGGTAACGTCTAGAGTGACTAGATTGTAATTCGATCGATAGTGAGTTCGACAACCATAGGGTCATGGAGATAGCTAGTCGATTCCATAGAAAGACTGTATAACACTATGTCGGGCAGTAACTATTTATGCAATCCATTTTCTTGCTTAGTCGTGGCTTAAATTTTTATTTTATTCCTATGAGTCGTTTTTTTTTACTGACGACTATTATTTTAAGTAAGTATAGTTTCCATTGGCTTTGGTTTTTATCCTAGGTCGCACTGTAAAATTAGACAGATGGGTATCGTTTGGGTCAATTGTGGTCTGTATTGAATAGGGCGAATAGGTCAACATGATTGTCCACCCTTGTCAGAGTTTAAATATCTTAGGGTTACTCGAGAAGTAGTGATTAAAAATTCGTGGCGACGCTAGGAACTAAAATATGGTAGATTTTACGGTTAAGCAGTTATTCTGCCAATCGAGGAAACCACTTATGATATGATCAAGTGAAAGTACGACGTGAAAGATACCTTGCTTTTACTGGGAGATATAACGGGCAAGAGAATCGGTAGCGCACCACTTGTATCGGACAAGTGGGAGATTGTTGGAGTAGTTGTCCATCAAATAAGTTGCTTTACTGTTTAAATTGGAACTTTGTTGTGTACTGCTCGATCCTCTTGCTTATAGGGAATTAAATTTCGTCACTTTTAGTCTTATATGAAGACATTGTAAAGAGACACACTTGATCGTAACATTTCTTATCTAAAGAGAGAGATTTTGGCTCCTAAGAGTTTAGCACACGAGTCTACACAACTATTGCTAGTTGTGGGATGTTGGGGGTACAAGGGGTTTTATACTCGGGTTGCACAAGCGGAGTAGGTTGTGGGGGTTTCTTTGAAGTCGGGCATATTATTAAAGAAGGATTAATAAGGGAGATAATTATGGACACAGATCTTAAGATTGTAGATCGAACCACTAAAAAACCATTTGTGTTTTATTTCTCTTTAATTTGCTTTATTTTATTTATTGCTTTTTATACTCAGGCACCCTTGCGAAAACAAAAAGAATCAACATATTGTCTATTATGTTTATCTATACTTTCATAAGACTACAAACGACCTTAGTTCATTTGTTATTGCTTTCGTTTTATATGAGCAAATTATCATGTACTCTGAAGAAAAGTCATTTGAACAATCGAAGAGAGTGTTAGTTTTACAATCAGTATTGATAATTTGATTTTTCTTGTCTACCTACCGGTGGGGAATCCGCTCCCGGGTTGTCGTAAGTTTCTTAACCTACGAAATTTATAAAAAAGCGTACTCAATTTACCCCTTCCACCTCTTGAGTACCGAATCTATAAACTCAACAACTTGATTAATAAATAATTAAAGGATGATTACAAATAGTTATGGAAGATTAAGATAAACAATCTAAGATTATGAACTAAAGATTATAATTTGAAATTATTTATCTAAAAGCAAAAGAAGAAATCTCCAAACTGATTATGCAATGGGATATTTATGCTAGTTACAAGATGAGTTTAGCGTAAATTAAAGAAGAATCGATATCCAGTTCACTCACATGCCTATCCAAGTGACGAAATCGCCTAAATTAAAGGAACAAATCTAGAAATATATATTCCTTCATATCTACTAGTTTACATAAATTAATAGGCCTAATACCATAGAAGTAAATCACCTCTAATTAAGTATTGTAGAGCTAGTGCCTTTTATCCACGTCTACTAACATCCTTCGTCAGGAGCGGTAAAATGAGATAGAAAGCGATATTCCCGTTGACGTTAAGTAATTTCTATCTCACTGTAAAAAAAAAAAAAAAATATAATGTACCCTTTTGATATTTTTCTTAATTTGTTCACACTATTATGGAATATATGATAAACATGTAATTCTAGTAACAAGATAAAAGAATGTTCGTTGAGGAGCTGTAAATTCTTATATACTAAACAGGGGCGGATTCATTTGACAAGATGAAGTCGTGCTACCCTAAATCTGAGCGGTTGTAGCCAAATAATTACGATAAAGCTTATAATCTGTGCATGAGAGCAGCGTGTCTCAGTGGTAACTTGTAAGGCAAGTGGTAATTCAAGGTGTCTGAGATCTGGGGTTCGAACCCTGTCATTAATTATTTGCTCCTACGGAGTATCAATTAGTAAGTTACCAAAAATATTTTCGTAAAATGAAAATTCAAGCCATTAATTAGCAATAGTCAAACTTTTTTCTATATACAAACCATAAAATCAACGAACAATATCATTGTCAAACAATAATATGAAGAAAGTTGGATCGTAAAATGAAAACTGTAAGTAAGATAGAAGAGTTGATTACATTGCTGATTTTTTTAATTGTATGTGAATTTGTTATTTGAATTTTATAAGGTGTGCAAGAAATTTTGTTGCGATCTTCATTTATTTGAATAATTATACGCTTAATATATATGTTACCCCAAACTTGTAATCCTGGCTCCGCCCCTGATACTAAAGCATAGTGGTGTTATATGTTGGCCTGATTTGATCCGTTCCACTCGTTTTCCTAGTCTAAATTGGATCAAAGGAATATTAATATGGTCCAATTCGTGGTCTACTATTTTCCCTTATTTGATATTTGATCCAAAGAATTTGGTCCTATGCGTTCCGGATGCGGACCTGTGAACCCCCTTGGTCAATTGTCCTCCATTTTTATTTTGAGAGGATTAAAGGAAAATAGGTGAAATAATAATGTTTTAGTGCGGTAAGGACCGTTGATACTCTAGGGGAAAATATTAGAAATCTATTATTTTCGTATAAATTTTAAATAGAAAAATTATTTTTCCCTCTGTTCCGGTCAATTGTTGTCCTTTTATTTTGGCATAAAGGCCCAGAAGCGAGTGATGTAACATTTGTGGTTCCAGTTAGTGGATGACAAGTGAACAATAGTCGCATTGAGTAATCAAATTATTCATAGAACTTCTTCTAAATATAGAAATGACAACAATTTACCGAGAAATCTTTTTAATATGACAATAGTTAACCGGGACGGAGGGTGTACAAAATTTGGATGAAGGGAGTATATATATTAAAGAAATTCATGCCCTCTTTTGTAAATTTGCATCCGCATTGCAGGTCTCGTCTTTTAGCGAGTCCCTCTATTTCATTTTCACGTAAAATTATCATCAAAATCGCTTACGATCATGATTCATGACAATGATCCCTTTGCAATGCTTGATAAGAGGAAACATTCATTTCTTGACCAATTCAACAATACTTGAGTAATCCATCTCTCATTTGCTATATAACTACTACCTTAAAATCCAAGTATTTTTTTATTTATTTTCAGCTTCAAATTCCATGAATTAGCAATCATGCAACTTCATATTGAGGTACCAACAATACAAACTGTAATACCATTTCTTCGAACCTTTGCAAAGTCAAATATCAACTTTGTCAAATTCCTCTCTAATCTCATTCCTTTGATCCAACAAAGAACCCTAAATATATATATAAAGTATAAACATGGAGTATTTCTAATCAACAAAATGCCATTTTTATATCCCCAATTACTCCCAAAACAAACAAAACTTTAGTACTACTAAATACCCTCTTAATATGTCGCCTACACTAACTTGCATAGTAATTACATTTGGATGTCTTATTTTTCTATTTGCAATAATTGGCATACCCATTATAGTCTACTACGCCGAAGACCCTAAAATTCCAACGTTTATCCTCGAACATGCTTCGGTCAACGGTTTCAATCTAACCTCCGATGGCCATCTAACCTCGTTTTTCGACATCGTGCTCAAGGCTAACAATCCAAGCAGTAAGAGGACGTTAAAATACACGAGAGTACGAGTTTCAATTTATAAGGACAACCAAATATTGGCCAAAGACGCCTTGGACAACTTTGCTCAGCCCAAACGGACCGAGACCGTGTTAAGGCCCGAGCCGGTTGGGCTTAACTTGTTGTTAGACAAGGGACCGAGGTTCAATCTAGATTTGGAGAGTGGCATGGGATATATTCGTTTTGGTGTTTTTCTGACATCTAAATTAAACAAGAAAAATCTTGATGTTACTTGTAGTCCTGTTGTTGTTAATATTACTATTTCTAACTCCGTAGTTGCTTCTTCTCCTGCTGATGCTAATAATACTAAGCAGATATTTCAAATCATAAATTGTCATGTGCATGTCTATAGTGACGATTATTGATTCTAATTATTGTGGTATCTCTTAGACTTTGATGTAATTATGTTGTTGTTAATTATTCCTCATATAGAATGTATAAACTGGGGTTAAGAAAGTTGTGTTTTTTTTAAACGTAATTAGCATCAAATAAATTACTCTGTAGGATGAAAATAGTTCTTTGCAAGTAATGTGAAATTGTCCCTGAGGTCCTGACCCAGGCAGTTCTTTCGTTAAATAATTTATTGGTTTAGACTTTAGTTGTATGAAATTATATTAGGCAGTATTCGCAAAGACGAATTTGATTTCATTTTCATGAATTAGTTGTATATATCAAAATGTTTAAATTTGGTCGCAAATCCAGTTCCAAACTTTGTTGGTGATCACAAAGAATTTCATTCCGAAATTCAATTTATCAAAGATGTTTGAGAAACCTGTAGAAATGAAATTGAATGGACTTGGAATAAGGATTGGTGGCGCGGGAAGAGGCCGCGATCATTGAATTCTTTTGTGTTAGAGAAACACAATATTGTGACCGATAGAAAAAAAATTTGATTGAAAAATAAAAGTAAGGACGAAATTTGCATCACCGAAAATACGACCATTATAGGAGATATGATATTAATGGAATTGAAATGAGCATTAAAGAGTAGGATTTTAAGAGTATTAGATTTTAACTAGATTGAAATTGATAAGAAATTAAATACAACTCCAAGTTGTCAGAGTTCTTAAACATTTGAAATGTCTCAATTACAGAATTAAATTTCATTCTAAATTCTAAGACATAACAATATTCAAATCAATATTACATAAATGATCCGAAATTAGACCTGGCAAATCGGTCAACTAGGTCTGGTTCGGGTCGGGTCACTTTCGGGTTTGCTGGTTTCAGCTCCGGTTCGGGTCAGGTCGGGTCATTTCGGGTTCGGGTCATTTTTGGGTAAGCTATTTTCAAGTTATTCATGGATAATAATCTGTTTGCAACAATACACATTCGGGTCGGGTTATAGTGCGCCGGGTCAATTCGGGTCTAGGTCAAATTCGGGTCTTAAATTCAGGTGTTGCCTCCATCAGTATACACACGAATGAATAGTAGACTGGGATTTGTATGCTAGTACAAAGGATTTAGGGGTTTATATCTCACAAAGATAGGATGATTACAACCGTAATCCATAAATATATATATATATATATATATATATATATAATATATAGACTAGATATATATATATATATATATATATATATATATATAGAGTCAAGATCCGGTGGAAACAACCACTCGGTGGAAAAAGTGGAAATGTACTACAAGCCAAATTGTATACATATTTGCGGTGGGACAACTGAATACCCATGGGCTATGACAAACTGAATACCAATAATACGAAACCTATAAAACTACTCAATCAGCCCAATTTTCTCGTCTCTCTCTACATCTCCTTTCTCTCTCTAAACTCCAGAAAAACACCCTAATTCACTTGTGATATTCATAAAACGACTACTCAATCAGCCAAATTTTGAAATTAATTGCATGTAATTGATGTATTTTTATTCGAATTTTGCGTAACTACACGTTTGATTTGATTTGTGACTATCGAATTAGACTGATTTGGTTTGTTTGATTTGTTGTTTGTTGATAGCAGAAGGATCATGGAGATTGAAAGTTCAGATGCTTTGATATCAACTACTGATGCAATTGTTCAATCTACTGACACCATTACCGAACAATCGGCTTCCGAATTAGGTATGTATCTCATGATCGTTGATTATTTCTATAAAAAATAGAGGTGTGTTATTTTATCGTTTCTGATTTGATTGTGTTGATCGATTTTTGGTTATTGATCAATTCATTGTTGTTTTTCGTATTTGATGTGTGTACCTAATGCTATGATTGTTGCGTCTTCAATAATTATTTATGTTGGGTCAATCTTATTAATTTTCGTGTATCTAGGAATACGGGGTTGTGTATATATAATTGTTATTTTTGTTGTTTTTTGTATTTGATGTGTGTACCTAATGCTATGATTGTTGGGTCTTCAATAATTATTTATGTTGAGTCAATCTTATTTATTTTTGTGTACCTAGGAATACGGGGTTGTGTATATATAATTGTTATTTTGGTTGTTTTTCGTATTTGATGTGTGTACCTCATGCTATGATTGTTGGGTCTTCAATAATTATTTATGTTGAGTCGATATTAGTAATTTTCATGTATCTAGGGCAATGGTATGTTCCGGGTTGGTGTACCTAGAAATACAAATGATGCATGCCATTTATTTTTAAACCTTTAGTTATTGTGTTATTTTTATTGCAAATATTGTGCTAGTTATGGCGACACCACCCATCAGGCATAACTATAAGGAAAGGATTCCTGTTTGTGCACCCAATCTGAGGCCTGCTCTGGGAATGAGTTTTGATGAATTGAAAAAGGGAATACAATTCTACAAAACATATGCTGCCAATGCCGGTTTTAAAATGAGACTATCAAACCAAAGGGTTGTAGATGATGTGGTTATTACTAAGTATTGTTTGTGTAGCAAGGCTGGAGAAAGCGCGAACAAAGGAAAGGTAAAAATAAGGCAGAAAACTAGAATTTCGTGTCGTGCAAGAATTTTTCTTAAAAGAAACGATGCCGGGCATTATGTGATTGTTGACTTTCATGAGGGACATGCACACCTTCTTTTTACCCCAACCACGGCAGTACATTTGTCAGATTCGAGGCAACTAACTTCCGTACATAAAAGTATGATTGTGGACAACTCGAAAGTGAATAAAGGTCCTGTACAGACTTTCAGAATGTTTAAGGAATACGTGAAAGGTTACAACAACATAGGAGTGTCATTAGAGGACTTTAAGAATTATTGGAGAGATGTTAAAAAGTTTATCAAGGCGTATGATGCTCAGATGATGATTGAAAACTTTATGCAGAAAAAAGCCATGTGTCCCTCCTTTTTCTTTGATTTTGAAGTCGATGAAAGCGGACGTCTATCTAGAGTTTTTTGGGCCGACCCTATATCAATAAAAAACTACAGCCTTTTTGGTGATATGACGTCGTTTGACACGACCTTTAACATGAACACATATAAGATGATTTTTGCACCTTTTACTGCGGTAGACCATCATAAAAAATGTGTTACCTTTGGAGCTGGCCTTTTAAGAAATGAGTCGGAAGAAGGTTTTACCTGGCTGTTTAGTTCGTTTTTGAAAGCAATGAGTGATAAGTATCCTGTGTGCATAATTACTGACCAAGATTTAGGAATAAAAAAAGGAGTCCGGAACGTTTTTGGTGACAAAACGCAACACCGATATTGCATGTGGCACATTATGAAAAAAGTTCCTGACAAAGTCGGGGCTACTATCTTCAAAGAGACAAATTTTATGAAAGACCTATGTTCATGTGTTTGGGATGAAGACATTGAGCCATCTGAATTTGAGGAACGATGGGGTTCAATCATGACGACATATGATTTAACCGAACATAAGTGGCTGAGTAAGATGTTTAATAAGAGAAGGTATTGGATCCCGGCTTATTTTAGAGGTTTGTTTATGGGTGGGTTACTGAGAACTACCTCTAGGTCGGAGTCGGAAAATAGTTTTTTCGGAAATTTCATGAATCCTAACTTAACACTTGTGGAGTTTTTGATGAGATTTGAGAGCGCCATGGATGCGCAACGATGGAAACAGTCCAAGTTAATTGCAGATTCAAAAAACACCTTCCCCAATCTGATAACACCCCATCCTTTGGAAAAACATGCTTCCGAGTTCTACACTACACCCGTCTTTATTGAACTTCAGGAAGAATGGAAGGCTGCCTGCTTCACATGTGGTGTAAAGGTTATGGGTAATGTTACAAGCGGCAACATACCTGTTGTTGAACGTGCAATAGACCGGGTTTCTTATGTTAGTTTCGATTCTGAAGAGCTAAAATTGAGTTGCTCGTGCAAAAAGTTTGAGAGGCATGGTATGATGTGTCGTCATGCTCTCTATGTGTTGAAAGATTAGGGCTTCGAACAAATCCCCATTCATTATTTGCTAGTCAGATGGAGCAAATATGCGATGAGTGAGCCACTTACTAATGTACCTAGATCTTTGATTGATGATTGCAATACACTAGACGTCAGAAAAAACAAGATTGGTGTGTTATGGTCCGAGTTGTACTCTTGTGTTACCCTTGCTGAACAAAAACCTGCGTACATAGATGAATTTATGGACCTACTCAAGGGTTTTAAGGACAAGTTGATATTGCAAAGCAATAAATCTGATGGTGAATGCAGCGATACATCTGATCAGACAAAAAGAAAAAACGCTGAGCTTGAGAAACTTTTAGGAACCAAAATACCGGCTGAGGTGGTTGTGTTACCTCCTATCCAATCAAAGACTAAGGGTTCTGGTAAAAGGTTGGTTTCTCAGAAGGATCAAGCTATACAAGAACAAAAGAAACCACGTAGACAATGTAAAGCTTGTGGCGAATTAGGATTCCATGATAGTCGGAATTGTCCGGGAAGAATATGAAATATCAAAAAGGTAGTTATGTTTATTGAAATGTTTTGCATTTGATTTTTTTCTTTTTTTTTGTTTATTTTTTTCTTTTCTTTAAAGGAGGTTAAATTGGTACGTTATGTGAAAAATACAACTGGCTAATTGTAATTTGTACTTTTTTCAGACTTTGAGGCTTGGAGGATTGAAGGTTGGAGGCTTATAAGTTTGAAGGCACCTGAATGAAGATGGATGATGACTTCTTCGCGTATTGTTTTATTTTTTTTATTGCTATTTTTAAATAAGTTTCGCACCTAGATGGAAAATTTGTGTACCTAGAGGGGTTCGTTTGTGTATCGATCTCCATAATTTCTAAACATACACATGAAACTTTGGCTTTTGAAATACGAACCTTTGAGGCACAATATATGCTCTAAATCCTATTGGATGATCAGTTGCTAATTGAATTTTGAATGGTCAGCTTTACTATTTCAAGATTACAATGTAAAACAACGTAACTACACGGCAGAAATGTGTGTCTAGGCGTGATGTGCATGTACCTAAATTGGCTTTATTGATTTAGAAACATCTGAAGGTAAGCTTGTGTTCTTGAAGCTACGACGAAATTAAAAAATATGGAGTATTTATGGTGGAATATATGCTCTAAATCCTCTTGAATGATCAGTTGTTAATTGAATTTTAAATGGTCGGTTTTAATATTTCGAGATTACAATGTAGTCAAACCTCTCAAACATTTTGAACAAACCCGTTACTATACACATAAATAAATAAAAAACAACCATGTAGACAGAGAGATTAAGAACTAATATCCCATTATCTTAGTTCCAAATCCAGAATTCAACGTATCTGTTCCGTTACAAAATATTAAGTAGTCATTAATACATTCGCAAGCTTCTACAATTTGCAAAGTATTCCTTCAGATGATACAACAAACTACGTAGGACAGTCATTCAAGATACCGAAAACGTTATTAGTCAATTGTTGATGACGACGTAGGCTGATTTATGTGCTGAAGAAAGCTGCGATGACCTACCTCCAAAGAACCTGTTTAAAAAATCTGCAAGACATAAATAAAAGTTTTATTATGGTAAAAAATGAATAAAGCCTTCACTGGAGGGGAAGTACATATAATAGCCAGCAAGAAACTATATATTAATGACAAACATACCTACAAATGGATTAAACGTATCTATAACAAATTACGACGTACCGAGTGGCCAATTAGGGTCTTAAACTGTAAACCATTTAACATCAACATGAAACCAAACGGAGGGGTAAAAAAGAACCCTTCCAAGGGGAACTGGTGAATCCAATACAGTATCCCAAATAATAGTTTAGCACCATGCTATCCCAAATGGCTCATTACATTAAGGAGCGTACCTACAACACTAACTAAACATACCAAGGAGCGATCATAACGCACCTAGTGGCCAAATAGGGATCCTAAACCGTAAACTCAAGGGCATGGCTATAATTAAAGGAATTATTACCTTATTAAACCAATAAAACAGAATTTAACTTAGAAACCTGAACCATGATTATTAAGAAACGGAAAGTCATTGGGATGGTAACAAAAAAAAGGTAATAATAATAATAGTGATTACCTTCCTCATGTTTTCTTCCCATCGTAACAGCTTTAATGCGACCTTCCTCCTATATGCGACAATGTCCTACACAAGTAAGACATAATTGATGAGAATAATGTTTTATTACTAAGACCACCAACATTTATAAAAAGGAGATAAGTAGAAATAATAATTTAAAACCTTATAGTGATTTTTATCGGTCCACAAAGACTTGTTACGTCCAGCTTCTAACCATTTAAGTACATAAACGCCACAGTCAAACCTATCAAACATTTTGAACAAACCCGTTACTATACACATAAATAAATAATACAAATGATTGTAGACAAGAAGAGTTTACTAGAGAGTATCAAGCAAAATTACACGTTTGTTTGAATCGGGACAGATATAGCTTCTATCAAATATAGTGGTACCGCTTTGAATCTCTCAAACCCTTTCGAACGAACTAGGATCTCTATGACATTGCTTACCTTCAAATAGACAAGACATGAAGTTAAAAACTTTATTTAGTAGATTGAAGACACATGTTATAGATTAGGTGGTCTTATTAACATACCACATCTGCTACAAAATTCATTTCGTCTTCAAGATTGTTGGAAGGCAATGAGTTCAGTAAGTAAGTCTTCTCCGTCTCCAGGTCGCACACACATAAGAACCAATGATCATCACGAATAAGAGGGATAAACATCTGTAGACGTACAAATATTTCGTGAGATAATCCATTGGCAACAACAAAGTTATAACAGCAACACCATACAAACATCAAGCAGCAAGAAACTTACAGCTTTCACGTCCTTTCCATCCTTTGGCATGTATGACATGTTTATATAGTTCCGACCAAGTTTGTTGTCTCGTTTTGGATTAAGGTGCTGCATTGAATCAGATAAATAAGTATAATTACATGTAAGGTTGTACTTATGCCATCTACGGTTAATATACGGAAAAAACAGGTATGCTCACACTTGCAGTTGTTGGTACGTACACCAATTCTGGTGAAAGCACCGTTGAATAAATCCCAAACATATCAATGACCTAAAACGAGGAATGAATGACATTAGCTACTATGTAATATGGTAGGGATCAACTTAAAAAATAAGCAGAATATTACCATGTCCATGACCCATTTTCGATTTTTCAAAGTGGCCATACCCTCTCTTGTTGCATTCCCGAATTTTGTTTGAACAACCACATCGCTACAAAAACAGATGCAATATGTTCAATGTAGGTAAAAAAACGTAGAAGGATCAATCTAATAAATTACATTTGAAAAGATGGAAAGCGTTGTCACATCCTTACAACTTTGCGTCATCTCCCTTGGATGCACTGAACGCGTATTTCAGGAGTTCAGCATCAGAGTAACTCGCTGCTTCTTCAACGGGTTGTTTCCTTAAATGATTAAAAATAACACGGTTAGATTATGTTAAGTAAATCAAAAGACTGCATAAAAGGTTATGATAACAAATAAGTATCCTTGCCCAGATCTGGTGTGATAACGCCTTGCATCAGATAGCACTTGATCTCTGAGTTCATTCTGGTCGCTGGTCAACAGAGCATAACAGTATTTTGCCTTCAGTTTAAGGACAACCTTATCGGCTGGCCTAGACTGTAAGATATAATAAAAGAAGACTTAATGATCTATTTAGTGCACCTAATATTGTAATTTACGTAAATATGTAACAAACGATATACGTTGCTTACATTAACAAGATTCAATTTAAAAGTTCTACGAGCTCCTGCATATATCTCCATGTAACACATAAGGTAAATCCCATCATCAAAATCAATAGTTTGCGATTTGGCAACATATTCTTCACATTTGAAAAACTGAATTGCCGCAAATCTTTTTGATTTGGCTATCATGACACGTCTAATGAAATCCCTCTGTGGAGAACAGTCAATATCAGTAAAAACATATTTGAAATGAGGATAAAACATAACAATACGGCAATTAAGAAAGTGTTAACAGTCGAATGCTCACCACGTTCTGAACATATACATTAAACTTTAATGTTTGAGGCCGCATTGGGTGTATGACTTCAATTTTGCGAGATATAAAGTTGACGCAAATCAACATCGGCTCCCGCAGTGCGAATGGGAAGAACATCTGATGTAGAAAGGAAGAAGATATGAAGTAAGCCGAATGCCAACAAGATGCGAGAAAACAGACTGATTAATAGTAAAATAAACAATAAAAAATAAGAACTAAACAAACAAAAAGAAAAATATAGGAGCTCACCAAGCTCAAATGTTCAAAGTCAGTGGTATGTTCACATTGAATCCCCTATAGAGAACGAATATAGAAGCAACATTAGAAGACAGATAATAATAAGACAATAAAAACATTCATATGTATATAATCACATAACTTACATTGTGAGTAACGAAAGCATATAGACGCAAAGGAGATGAGGGAGCCTTTATCGCCTCTTTCTTGTTTAATAGATGAGCCCATGCATTGATTACATTGCTATCTATACGTGCATCTACAACCAAGCTCTTAAGATCGCATCGCCTTAGTTGGAAATACTGATTTCTGAGTAATACCTCACTGAAAATAAAAGTTACTAATTACATTGTTGACCGGCACAGGTACACTATTTAGTGTTGAAGGTACACTATTTAGTGTTGAAGGTACGCTATTTAGTATTGAAGGTACACTATTTAGTGTTGAAGGTACACTATTTAGTGTTGAAGGTACACTATTTAGTGTTGAAGGTACACTATTTAGTGTTGAAGGTACATTAACTGCAAGAAGTTTAAACCATTGAAAAAAAAAGGTTTTAGAGTTACCTGGCGTCAAAACCATCCCCAAATACCAAATCAACCACATTTTTCTCTGATAGGCTTAATTCAGAAAACATTGATGTATTCCTTTGAATGAACGGTGATTTAAATACCTCTGAAACAACTATGTCCCTCTTGCAAGGTTGTTTTACCTCCGTAGATACATTCATTGGTTCTGATGAGGTGGCCATGTCAGGTGCATCAGTATTGATATGCATATCTTGTGTTGCAGAGGATTCTGGGGTGTTCTGGGTTACAAACAAGTTGAATGTCGGGTACTCAGGAGCAACTCGTCTTTTCTTTGTTGACGGCTCGTTACTCGACCCTTTGTTGAATGCATTACTCAATGCTAGAACAGCATCCAGAAAGGCAGCGTCATTCCAACAGGGGTCATCATCCCAACCCCCTGTTGAGGCAGCTGCGACGTCAATTTCAGATACTGCGGAGGGAGGGGCTCTAACTTCAGGGACAGCAACATTTACACCAGTGGTGGTGTTAGATAACTCTACATCAACCGTTCCCTTTCCACAATCTGCTTTTGCCGGAATCTCTTCCGCATGTCTACTTGGTGGGGCTAGTTGAAAGCCACCAAGTAGTGCATCAGCCATATCAGAAAGTTGGCCAACAACCGAGGAACCCGGCATCTCAGACTTGGCATCATTTAGTGTCTTCCCAAAGTGCTCAAAAGCCTAGGCTAGGGCCTTTCCTGCACAGGCAATGTTTTCGATGCGGAAAGTGACTTTTGATCGTTTGGTACTATGCTCGTCTTGCTCCTCGTTATCAGCCTCATGATGGTTATCATGATCTATTACATCATGGGCAACATTGTTATGACCAGAGTGTTGAATTTCCGCAATCTCAGGCCTAACACAGCAACAACCAGCCCCTTTAACCATTTGTACATCAACAGAACCAGCCCCGAATCGTTTCGCTTCTTTTTTCTCTTTGGCAACCCGAGACAATATCTCGGCCTTGGTCCATGTGCACATCGTTGGGAACACCCTGGTGACAGTTCTTGACTTGAAAACAACTCTATCAAGGTAAATGAAAATTAAAACCATGATAGGCCCTTTGAAAGTTTTCTTAGGTCCTCCTCGAGCCTCCTTTGCTTGCTCAGTCCTCCATTGTATTACACTAGAAATCATGTTGTTGCGGGTGAAATCACACCATTTCAACTGCGGAATAATTGAGACATCCATCAAACACTTGAGAATGCGTAGACTTGGAACCTCCCCTTTAACACCCATTAGGAACGCAGAAACAAGGTACACAACAAAATTCCTCTTAAAGTTGTCCCCACCCTCCTTTTGTGCATACATTACATCCAAGAGTTGGGTTGAGGTAACCCGGTTTCGACCAAACTGAGACTTTCATTCGCTGACCATGGCTAGAAATTCTTCTGACTTATCATATCGTGATGCTTGCGTTAACTCTATCTCACCCATAGGTATACCTGTGGCAAGGTGGACATCTTCCTCACGGATAGGGAGATGCATGATATGGAGGATACAAGAAAACGGATCGAAATTTGAGATCAACCAGAATGCTAACTGCCCAGGGATCATGTCGGTCTTTAGACATAATATACCACCAAAACCCATCTCTCTTATGGCGGAAATCTGTTGTGCAGAAAGTCCGCTGTTGATGAACGCAAAAAGTGCGCTAGGACTCATCCTTGTGCGTAATGCTGGGAATTTCACGTTCAAAGCAGACACGGAATGTCGACCACGTGTATGAGAACCTAGTGATGTCGACTCTGATGAACTGCTATTTTCCATGACTACACATGAGACAGATAACAAAAAACACAACATGGTTAGATATGATCAACTGGGGAAAATACGTACCTAATAATCGACTATCCGTACCTAGAACAAATAAAAATGTAACTAATGCCGAATATAAAATCCTAAGCCATAAAACATAAACCATTAACATTAACTCGTATAAAAGGACTAGTGAGGAGCCTTACAACAAGGAATGATTAAAACACAAAAACAAATGTAGAAAAAGATGTTCTAATTAGGATTAAACTAAAGAATCGAAGCGAAAGATGAAGCTAGCATAATTGAAATCAGCAAAATTTCAACAACAACAAAGGATTACAGGGGGGGGGGGTCTACAAAAAAGGGGACTGACTCTTAAAATTGGATAAACAGGTTGTAGCAGTTTTGTGTACCTACGCAATACCGTCAAAGTACCTAGATGCATATAATAATGTATATTCAATATCTAAATACAGAAAAGGTAGTCATTGTATTCGTTTGGCATTTTGGTGATGGTTAGTGATGTGAACATTAATAAATTTTAATTAATGAACTAAAATGATGAATTATGAAGCAACTAATATGACAATCAATGCAGTTAAATTAGACATTATACACAAGCTAAAGAACTAATCATTACTAACATCACAAAAAAAAAGGAAAAATAAATTAAAGAACACTAAAGTAGCGACGGACCTCGACCTAGGGATAAGACAATACCTGATGAACGAATACGGAAAAGCACTACTGAAAGTTTAGCATCGATGAACATGCAAATACAAACAGGAAAACACGATTAAGAATGGATGAGGATCAACGTATGTTAAAACGACGAAAATTACGGAAAAAAAATAGAAAAGTAGAAATCGAAAGTTCAAATAATGCCGGAACCCTGACCTGAACTACAAATCTTCAAGAAAACAATGTAGAAAGACCTGCATGAGCGATTTAGAGCATGAGGAAGAAGATAACTCATATGTCGATTACAACAATTAAATATACTAAATATAAATTCAACATGTAAGCTTAAAGTCTCCCACAACATCAATACTAAACACATAAATCAATATAAATGTTCCTGAACTTACAGGATGCACAAAAACTCAGCTAATATGACTAAATTGAACATTATGAAGAAGATTATGACGAACTCTAACACAAACACTACTGAATTAGCTAAAATCGAAGTTTAAACTACTAAATCTAAACAGAAATTGGTACGAAAAATAAAAATAAAACTACTAAATCGAAGTTTAAGCAGCTGAAATACGAAAAATAAGAGCAATTGATCACTTACAAACAATAAAAGTCGAAGGAATTGATGTGGATTAGGCGTCGATCGTCGCAAACACCGCGGATTTTGGATGAATTAATTGGAAGAAATTGGGGAAACGGTTTGATGAGAGAGAAAGGAACTCAAAATAATGAGAGGAGAGAGAAAGTGATTTATTGAAATACATGTTTATATATTGCTGGCAATGTGTTTGTTTAATACTCCGTATAGTATAAGCGGCGTGTACCGTATAGTATAAGTGAATGTGTAGTACGTTTCCACTTTTTCCACCGAGTGGTTGTTTCCACCGGATCCTAAATCTATATATATATATATATATATATATATATATATATATGGGTAAGGATTCAGTTTCTAGTCAAACCACGACCTGTATCACAACTAATTTAATTAGAATCTTATTTCCATATTCAATCTGATTGTAAATAGGAAACACCATATTCATCAGGTGACCCAATAGACCCGTGTAATTCTACACGAGTCCTTAAACACTCTTAGGCTCAGTCTGTCATTGGTTCTAGCACAACGTTACGGTGACGAAGAATATAACCGGGCTACCTTAATTAGACTTCAAACATAAATCCAACATATAAAATATTGGTCTAAAATGTTACGGTGACATAGAAAATAACTGTTTCTAACACCACATAGTTAAATTGTTAAAGCAGGCAGACAACTGACAATCAGTTGTCTATTCGTGAAAACTACTCCCTCCAATCCAATCCAATCCAAACTACCCACACCCTTTTGCACAAGTTTTAAGAAAATTGTTTTTGGTGAGGGTAGTATGGGAAAAGGATGAGAGAGGTAGTACATAAATTAGGTGAGCTATGTTATAAGAACGACAATTTTTGTTAATATAGATATGTTATAAGGATAGAGTTGTCCTAATTTTACTCATTTATTGTATGGGTAATTTGGATTGGATTGTCCTAAAATGAAAGGTGGGTTGTTTGAATTGTATTGAAGGGAGTAGTATTTTAGTATCGATTTACACCTTTTTTATTCCTTTATTTGACTCGATTTCGTGGTATTAATTAATTAAATAACTCAAGTTTACGATTTAAATAGAAATAATTAGTTTATTAGAATACTTGCGAAAAGTTGTTATATTTTAAAAATTGGTGGTGGTTTTGTTCTTTTAATGTTTTTAAGAATTGATTCATGAGAATAAAACGAAGATCGAGAAAAAAGACGGGTCGAGATGATTCTAGCAAGATGGAATGAGAATAATAAAACAAACTTTGAGTAAATGGATGAAAGTCATTAATGTCAAAATTGAAAACTGTGTCAATGCCATCATCTCCATCCTAATCTCTAATTTCTTGATCATTTAAAAATAAACCCAGTATGCATCACCATAATTCACCAATATCATCACAACAATCAACCATCAAACACCATAACTATCGCCAGCTTCGTCCTCAAATCCGTCATCATCATAACTCCGTCTTGCGTCCGTCATCAGCAATAACGCTGTGCCACCACACGACCAGCCCAGATGCAGCGCTCCTCCAGTACCAGTTCGCCTCTCCTCTTCTCGAGTCAATATTCCCACACCACCAGCACAAAAGCCACCGTGCTCCTCAACCTGGTATACCTCCGCTTCTCCTATGTCAAAGCACCACCACTTGTGCGAAACCAACATCTGATGCACGCCATGGCTCTAGCAACCACCATAGTCGAACCACTCAGCTCGCATCAATTTGTGCTTCACCATTTGAAAACCGTAGAGTGAACCAAGGGGCCTTTTTGTGAGTCTTGGGCATGTGGGTATGTGTCCAACCACAAACGCGCACGCTGGCTCGAGCCTGGGTTTGGGTACAACACCTGCGGTGCGGGCCGTGGCCAAATTTTACTCTTTTGGGTTTTGTATGTACATGAATGTCCAGATTCATTATTTCGTGTGTTAACAGTCAGTCAACACGACTGTTAGTGGGTGGGAGTAATGCTCCCTTATTTTGTTTTGACTGCTGCTATAAAGGAGCAGTTTTTGGCTCCCTTACCTGTTTCAGTTCGGCTATAAATAAGAGGCACACACCTTCTTCTAGACACACAACAACACAATCTTCTATCTTTCTTCTCTTCCTCTCTTAAACACATTCTAGGTAAGGTTTTTGATCCTTTCCAAAAATCCTGGTCTCGAGTGTGCGAGTCTAGCTGTTGCAATGTTAATCCATGGGGATCTACCAGTGTCTGTTGATCGCCACCACGGTCGTTAGTGCAAAATCGGTTACTTCTTTCCTTTCATTGTTACCGCATTCTTTGAAACAGTTTGAAAAATATTTATTAATTGTTGTAACAATGTCGTCTGTGTTGTTAAAAACCATTTCTGATGTGACCAAACTTAAACTGTTAAATGGAAACATTTATAAAAGATGGTCACAAAAACTGCTTATGTTGTTTGAACAACTTGATATCAACTGTGTGTTGTTTAGGGACCCACCCATTGCTTTTACCACTACTACTTCTATTGAAGAAACCCCTCATGTTCTTGCTGTCATTAAGACTAATGAACAGACCCTTAAGATATTTGACAACAACAATAAAACTGCTAGATGTCATCTTTTAAAAAATTTGACTAATACCTTGTTCGATTTATTTATGATTCATAAGTCTGACCGTGTCATTTGGGAGTAATTAGAATCTAAATATGGGGTTGATGATGCTGGGAAATAAAAATATGTTGTTGGTAACTGGCTAGAATTTTAGATGGTTGAGTGAAAACCTATTATGGAACAACTGCATATTTATGAATACTTGTGTGCTGATGTCATTAATGAAGAAATGAAATTAGATGATATTTTCCTCGCAAATGTTCTGTTTGAACGCTTTCCACCTTCCTGGGAATAATATAGAAACCACCTTAAACACAAGAAAAAAGACATGTCCCTCCAAGAACTAGTAGAACATATGAGGACCGAGGAGGCTAATCGCCTCAACGATAAACATGTGAGTCTTGCTGTTAATGCTGCTAAAGTTAATATGGTTGTAGTTGAGTTTGGTGGTCCGTCTAATGCTGAGAATTTCAAGGGTAAAGGTAAGGCCAAGGGTGGTCAGGTTAAGAACCAGGGTCAAGCTAAGAATAATGGCCCGGGAAAGAACACTAAAACAATTGCCAAAATTCAAAAACCTGCTCATACTCTTGTTTGTTATGTTTCTGGTTAACCTTGGTCACAAAGCTTACCAATGCACTCAAAAGAAAACCGCTGAAGCTCTTGTTGTTGTGACTGATGATATTATCGCTGTTTTGGTTGTCGAGGCAAATATGATGGGTAATGTTGCTGAATGGGTTTTGGATACTGGTGCCTCTAGACACCTCTGTCATGATAAGGAGTCATTGGCTGAGTTTAAGGAGTAGCGGATGAGGAATGCGTCTACATGGGTAATTCTTCATCTGCAATTATCACAGGTAGGGAAATACCTTTGTCAAACTCACCTCGGGGAAAACACTTGGTGTAACTAATGTTTTTTATGTACCCTTATTGCGTCGAAACCTCGTGTTTGGTGCTTTATTGAACAAGGCTGGTTTGAAACTTTTTTTTAAAGCTGACAAGGTTGTAATATCGCGTAACGGGGAATTTATGGGCAAGGGTTATCTGTGGGTTTTAGTTTTTAATAATAGTGTATCTACTTCTCCTTATATTGCTGAGTCTATTGATGTTTGACATGGTAGCTTAGGTCATGTGAATATTGACTACATTAAAAAACTTAGAACAATGAGTTTAATTCCAAGTTTGACGAGTAAAGAATTCTCTAAATGTGCTAACTGTATTGATGGTGAATTCACAAATAAACCTAGTAAACCTGTTACAACTAGGAATGGAAGTCTTCTTGAACTAATTCACACCGATCTAGCTTACTTTAAATATATTGTGAGTAGAGGCGGTAAAAATTATTACATCACTTTTATAGATGACTGTTCGACATACACTAGAGTCTATTTGCTTAGCACTAAAGATGAAGTTGAACAATCGTTTATAACGTTTAAAAATGAAGTCGAAAATCAACCCTACTGGAAAATCAAAAGGGTAAGATGTGACAGAGGAGGCGAATATGGGTCTTACTTTTTAATCGATTTATGTGCGAAAAATGGATTAATTCATGAGTCTAATTCACCTTATTTACCTCAGTCTAACGGTGTAGATGAATGAAAAAATTGAATATTAAAAGAAATGATGAATGCTATGCTTTTAAGTTCTGCTCTTTCTGACGATATATGGGGGGGGGAAGCTATTTTATTGGCTTGTTATATTCTTATTTGTGTACCTCACAAGAAAATTCATAAGACACCCTATGAGATTTGGAAGAGCTATCCTCCTAATCTGAGCTTTCTTAGGGTATGAGGGTGTTTGGATAAAGTGGGTTTGCTTGACTTATGGAAACCGCACCTACCGTAAGACCTCAAACCTATGATTGTGTGTTTATTGGTTATGCTCAAAATAGCTCTGCTTACTGATTCATGTCTTTGAGTGATCGTTCGATCTATATCTGAGGCTAGAGATGCTGAATTTTTTAAAGCATGTTTTTCCATCAAAGAAAAGTGTAGTATCATCTCTTAGTTTACATATTGCATCTAATGATATATGTTCACATGCTAGTAGTAGCACTTCTATTGATCATACTGCTGAACCCAAAACAAGTAAAAGACTTAGATGTGCAAGAAACTCTGGTGATGATTTTATTACAACTTTTCCGTCTGAACATGGATACACTGTTTGTGCAAGTGATTAATTTGGTTCAACTTTTTTAATAGAAGATGGTCCAAAAACTTATAGTGAGGCAGTGAAATCAATTGATGCTAATGTTTGGAAATATGTTATTAAAAGTGAACTTGATTCTATTGTTGTGTTTAATCAGACTTGGGAATTGACTGATTTACCTAAAGGTAGTAAACCCATTAGTAGTAAATAAATTTTTAAAAAGAAAATGAGGCATGACAGTACAATAGAAAGGTTCAAAGCTAGACTTTTGGTTAAAGGTTTTACAAAAAAGAAAGATAATGATTATTTTGATACTTATTCTCCTGTGACTAAAAGTTTGACTATAAGAACTCTTGTCGATGTAGCTGCCATTCATAACCTTATTATACATTAAATGGATGTCAAAACTGCGTTTTTTGAACGGTGAACTAAAGGAAGAGATCTATATGTCGCAACCTGAAGGATTTGTGGTCAAGGGTCAAGAGAATAAGGTGTGTAAACTAAACAATCACTTTTTCGTCTAAAACAAGCACCTAAATAGTGGTATGAGAAATTTAACAACACTTTGGTAAGTAATGGCTATATGGTTAACAATTTCGATTCATGTGTGTATTCCAAAGTGATAGAATCTGATTGTGTGATTATATGCCTATATGTTTATAACATGTTAATACTCATCAGTAATAATTTAGATGAAGTAATTAAAACCAAAGAACTTTTGTCATCACAATTGAGATGAAGGACTTGGGAGAAGCTCATGTTATCCTAGGACTTAATGTGATTCTAAACTCAAATGGAATTTATCTAAGTCAATTTCATTATGTGGAAAAAGTGTTGAGAAGTTTAATTGCTTTGATGTTGTATCTGCCAGAACTCCCTATGCTGCTAGCATATACCTCTATTTAAAAACTTGGGTAAAAGTGTTTCCCAAGAAGACTATGCTAAAATTTTAGGCAGTGTGATGTTTCTTATGAACTGTATTCGATCTGATGTTGCATATGTTGTTAGCAGACTGAGTTGTATACTTATAATGCCATTAATGAACATTGGATTGCTCTTTGTGGTTTACTAAAATACCTAAAATGAAGAACTAGTCTTTGTTTCCATTAAAGTAAATTTCCTCTATTGATATAAGGATATAGTGAAGCGAATTGGGTTTCAGGTAACGATCAGATTTGTTCAACTAGTGGTTTTGTCTTCACCATGGGTGGAGGTGCTATATCGTGGAAGTCGTCTAAACAGACTCGTATTGCACCCTTTACCACGGAATCGGAGTTCATAGCTATTGAGTTAGCAGGTCAAGAGGTTGATTGATTGAAAAACCTACTATATATCAGATGTACCTACCTGTGTGGGGAGGACGGCAGACACCGATCTCTTTGCATTGTGATTCAGAAGCAGCTATTTGTATTGCTAAGAATTGTCTATAATGCGAAAAAACGACACATTCGAATCAGGAACGCTGCAGTTAAACAAGTACTTAAAAATGGAGTGATCGCTTTGGACTATGTGAAGTCCGAAAACAATCTTGCTGGCCCTCTTACCAAGGGGTTGACTAGGAGACTAGTCGTTGACACGTCGAGGGGAATGGGACTTAAGTCCTTAAGTCAAGTGTAAGAGTGACACTTGATTAGGTCTAAAGTCTTTACTCCTATGGCGTTGTATGATTCATAGCCTGAACGGCGTTTCTTTTGAGACGCACTTAATGAATTCTACACCAGGTTAGATTTATCCCTTTAATGGTTCATGTGAGATGTGCTATTGAGAAGTAGTCGAGCTACCTACGTAGGCGTGTTGATCATAAGACTATGAGAAGTCTTGTGACCACATTTATTAGTACCAAGGTAAACATATGACTGTAAAAGAGCGTGTTGCAAGTTGAAATAGCAGAATGATCATAATTTATAGGTATGATATGTGTTGTGGGTGCTACCAACCAAAGCTCAGTTAGGAATTTAAATCGTAAAATACTTACTCACTGTAAGTAAGTTGTTTCCTCATTTCACTAAAGTGTCAATTCAAATCGTAAGATATTAATAAGTATCCAAACCTTCCTTTACACAGATTTTTATTTTTGCTTTTCTCTTTGCCAAAAGTCGGGGATTGTTGGAAATGATGGCTTGATCAAAGGCAAATATCCAACTCTTATGGTGAGTGTTTGTCCCACATTGGTGGAAAACACCAACAGTTACATATTTATATATGTTACTCCACTTGTATGGTTAAGTGAGTGGACCAGGGGGCTTTTTTTGTGAGTCTTGGGCAAGTGGGTAGGTACAAACACACACGCGCGTGCGCGTCGGCTTGGCCTGACACGAGCTCATGCTCGAGTTTAGGTTTGGTTAAAGCACCTGCGGTGCGGGCCTTGGCCCACTTTTACTTTTTTAGGTTTTGTGTGAATATGAATGTCCAGATTCATTATTTGGTGTGTTAACAGCCAGTCAACACGACTGTTAGTGGGTGAGAGTAATGCTCCCTTTAGTTCGTTTTGACTACTACTATTAATGAGCAGTTTTTGGCTCCCTTAAGTGCTTCAGTTCGGCTATAAATAAGAGGCTCATTCTTCCTGTTAAACACACAACAGCACACTCTCCTATCTTTTTTATCTTCCTCTCTTAAACACATTCTGGGTAAATTTTTTGATCCTCGAGGTCTAGGTGCTGCAGTGTTAATCCTTGGGGAACCACCGGTGTCTGTTGATCGCCACCACGGTCGTACCGAAATAGCTTTCAAGGCAGAGGCTCTCCTACCTCGTCACTGCAAAACCGGTTACTTCTTTCCTTTCATATATTTGCTCTCCATTACTTTAATTTAGGGATTAATTTAGTTAATTAATCGGGCTCAATATTTAATCTTTGTGTAAAAAATTTCTAGATCTACTTGATTTATGCAATTATCTCTATTTATTGGTATGAATCTCTCTTTCTCTTATTTAAGTCATTTACCTTCACGTTGTTATCTTCTATTAGTTTAATGGTTAATAATTCAAGTTTTGATCTTTGTTACTTAAATCATGTTTATTATTACATTGTTATTAGTGGGTAGTTTATTTAGTTTAGTTTTCATGATAATTAGTGATTAGTCTTTTGTTAGGGAGAAAGGGATTATGATTCTTGAGTTAGCTCCAACACTGGATGACTATTCTTTCAGTTTTACCATTTTAAACACTTGAACTAATCTTCCCAGGTTTTGTTGAGTTATTCGGTTAGGGTGACGACTGGGCCCGAGTAATGATATGTTTGACCGAGTAATAAATTTCGAGGTCAACAGCTTTCTTTAAATGACCTAATTGACTTAGGAATTTAGGCCTAGGGTTGGTTGGTTTAGCTCGAGTACGTTGAGAGACCTTCTCACTCTCTTTCTCCTTACGTTTTATGGGTTTGTTAGCTTGTGTCATCCTAGGAGCTAGCGATTGAACCCGACTCCCTAACTCCCTAACTCCCCAACTCCCTTAGTTAGTCATCTCATTTTTATTCTTATTGCTTGATTATTTTCTTTCTCGCATTACTTACTTTTAGAATATTCAAACTCCTTTATTTGATCGACTAGAATAAATCTAACCGAAACCGATAAACCAATCCTAACCGTCTCTGTGGATCGATCTCCTTATTCTACTACATTCATTAGGTTAGTATCGAGTTTTATAAATATTGTTTGGCCCATGGGTGCGCGACAATCCCTTATCAGATCGCGATCACGCATTTTACAATTCAGAATCTTTGAGAGTCTAGAAATAAAAAACTTCGTTCACTAAGGAAGGAAAAATCTCGTTTTTTTAACCACATCCAATCACATGATCCATAATAAGTCCATGTATGACCTTTATAGCCACCAGTCACGGCTGACGTTTGACAATATCAAAACAAACTATTTCGCATGTACATAGTGAAAAACTCAGGTCTAAAGACTGTATATTTATTACTAGCTAATGATAAGAAACTTTACTGACACTAAGCAAATTCTTCGTAAAGTTTTTACTTAACGGGCCTGTCTAATATATGATCTCTATTATGTACTCGTATGCATGCCTGGTTTAATATCTCAATATCATGACTAAAGGAATGTAGTCTTAAACCAGCTCATATACTAATCATTTTAGCCATTCAAGTGTTCCATTTCACGCCCTGATTAAAGAATATTATAGAAAACATCATCTAAATAAAGTTCTAAAACTAAGTCACGTACTTAGTGATCTTTTTCGTCAATGTAAACTAAGGAACGTATTCATCAACCAGCTCATATACTTTTTAATGTTGTTGTTGGGTATGTGTGGTATATGATATGTGTGCTTAAGGTTCTGATAGTATGTAATAAGCAGGTGTTTATATAGGAGAAAAGAGGGGCTGAAATGGGGTTTTGGAATTTGTTTAGGATTTAGGTTTTGGGAAGAATTTGTGAGATTTTCACTTGCTCGTATGGAAAGACTCTTAAGCTAGTTAGATAGATGGTTTGGAGGATAAGATAAGGAGTGTATGTGGACTATGGTTGTGGCTTCATGGGTGTTTCAATTAAACAAGGAAATAGGATGAGAATATGAAAGTGAATAAGATAGAATTTAGGAAAGTTTGTCCGTCATTTTTGTGATCATAAGTCCGTGCGATCTTAAGATATTTTTGGGTTTTTTTTCTTAGGGATCAAGATGGATATTTGGAAAGTAAAGTCTAGCTTACATGGGTCGAGTTAAGTCATGGAAAGCGGGTCGATGGGCGGGTAAAATCGGGTAGTTGAACACGGTTTTGGGGAATGTTGGCTCGAAATGGTTTGATTGACATGGGTTTTGGCATATGAATCCTGAGAGTGTGAATGGGAACGAGTGGGAAAAATGGGTCGAAGTCGCATAAAAAATCGATCCCAAAAACGCTTTAAAACCGAGTTAAATCTTCGCTTTTAAGTTCCTTTTAAAACGAAAATGTAATGCGATAAATAAAATAACGAAATCGATCTTTCAAATTGAGACTTAAAACTTTGAAACCAACACATTTGTTTCATTTTTAATATTTCATTTTAAAACATAAATTCATTTGTCAAAACAAAACCCTTCGGGTTTAAAATGCGTAAGGAGGAAAGTTATTTAAAACTCATTTTAGATTCCAATAATCTAACTAAATGAGCCCTATTATTCCGACGGCGTCCACTTGATATCACATGTTGTTTTCGTCATATGATATTTGGGCGGAAGTCTTATAAATTCCAGCATCTACAGATATGAATATCTATAATTATGCAATAAATTAATCTAGAAAAACCGTATTAACATTCTTGTCATCTCACTTCACCTAACCAGAAGAGCCACCATCTATTTACAAAGAGAAACATCTCCATCAACCACACAATTAATCTTGCATTATTTGAAATGAAGCTTAACATTTTAAGATTATGAAGTAAAGATTCTATTTTAAAAGTTTTGATCTAAAAGATAAAGATGAGATTCCCAAATTGATTACGCAAAGGGGTATTTATACTAGTTACTAGATAGGTTTAGCGTAAATTCGAGGAGAAGCGATATCCAGTTTAGGCCGTGCAATCCATTTCCGCACAGCACGAATAAGTCTTTTTCTCGTGCTGGATCGTCTGATACAAGCTTAGACTGCACGGATCGGTCTTTTTCTCAAATTGAACCGTCGGATCCAGGCTCAAACCGCAGGCATATAGACGCCTTGCTCCGCTCTTTGCTTCCCCAAAAACCGCAAGGTCCCTACCTAGACTATAAGGGATGGCTTGGGTGTGACAACCCTCGTGAATGCGGAAATATAAAACATACAAGCATGTGAATTATATAGCGGAAATATGAAGTTTTTAAAAACTTTTATACATGCGAGAAAAGTAAACGAGGAGTGTCAAATATTACAAACTAAAGTGTGAAAGACAACCAAGAGACGAAGTCTCTCAAAATGTTAACAAAAAACAAGTGTTTAGCAAACTAGCTAATTAACGACTAGAGGTGAATCTTCCAGGGACAACGCCCGCTAGCTCACACCCGAACCCAAAATAGCATAAGCAAAAAGCCATCCATGCAAGCAACCTGTTCATCCATGAAAAACATGAACGCCACAGCCAGTGGGGAGTAACTCCGGGTTCTCCCAGCCATATCACATTAAACGTACATAGAAGGAAATACAAAAGTAGAAGCATGCATATATGGATATACATGTGAAATACAATAAGGATAGATAGGCAATTCAACGTATAATGATAAGAGCATAAGAGTTACAAGTCCGAATCCATCATGTTATATAAAGACTCGGGGAAGACACTCTTAGGCAACCGAATACGCTCACTAGGGCTTGCATCTCACCGTTAGCGGTATAAGTTTGATAAGATTGAGACTCGACAAACAAACCATGCCAATTCATGCGATGATCACAATAAATCCAACATATTATCATCCATTCACGAACCAAGACATTGACGGTGTCCAATCATGCAATGACCATGAATAATATCATGAAATCACGCATTCAAAGAACGACGACACAGACGACATCTCTCACGGTAAATGAAACGCACTAGCATCGTGTACATGGCAAGTATGATTAACAGGCATCCACGGGATCACATTTCCCTGAACTCATACACGATCACAGTTCGTATATGTAGACTAATTTCCTCCTGGT